>OMLM01014722.1:13049-25136 GCA_900302695.1 Helostoma temminkii | reverse complement strand
ACCAGCTGATCTACTATGTGTTACTGAGAGGGTAACCTCACAATAAACAATCACCAAAAATCAATACTTATAACCTTATACTGTATTAAACCTGCTCTAGTGTATCTAAATATATTATTTATATTATAAGATAAAAAATCAAGGCTGCTTCTAAAGCATCGGCATTTCACTGAACATTGATGACTTTTCCACCATCATGGACATGTAGCGGAGCGCTGATGTTTTCCATCTCGTTTGCCATCACTGGAAGGTCATCTGCAGGCTGGGCGCTTGTCTTAAGGCGCTATGGAACAATAAAGATCACCTGCCATAACACAGTATGCACAGACAAAAAGACAGAAAATGTAAAGTAATCACTAGTCGATTCTCTAACAAAACCACTGACCTGCCAGAGAGTCCCTTTTTCTTTCGCCAGTTTGCAGATCATGGTGACTGGAATCATAATCAGAGACGACGTGGCCAGAAACCAGCCGATACAGTAAGCCCACCAAGGATACACATAGGAGTTGTTGAACCTCATGGGGGTGTATCTCACGAGCAAATACACAAGCGTTCCCTTTAGAGGGAAACAAATTATAAAAAATAAACGTGGCATCAAAAACTATTAACATACTTTTACAGTAACAAATTCTGCTTTAGACACTTACACTGCAGATGAGAGGGGTGACATACATCCAGCAATACTTAATCAGCGATAGAGGTTTGTGTCCAATCATGTCCTCGATGTTGTCAGCGAAGTGCTGAGCACCTGCGACAGACAAATGCTTTTCATCAGCTCTAGAAAATATGATCTCAGCTGGAAATAGGTTTTGGCAAGATGGGATGGTGCTGCAGTATCTGGAGCGTATATCAGGACATATCTAATAACCCTGATGTTTAATGAGGTATAACAGCAACAGCTGAAGTCACGTTATTCTTGAACATTTGTATGAGGAAATAAAAGCATGTGGGGCCCAGCTGGAATTACAATAGCTGTACAGCGGTAGGACAAATACAGTACAAAGTGTGTATTAATACTCAGGGTGGAAAGAAACTATGTATATATTTTCTCAAGTTTTTGTAGTTACAAGTATAAGTTTGAAGTACTTTTTTTTACTTGTTTAATTTCCTTATTCTGCTGCTTTGTGCTACTTCAGTCACAATTCTATAACAAATATTGTAACCTTTACTACAATTATTTGATATTTTTAGTTACCAGTTACTTTACTGATTGAGATTAATATTATACGTTATGAACAACAAATACATTATAATGTACTATAGTCTATCATAAGAGTCACTGATGTGCAAGGGGAAATTTCAGAAGCTGTTCAGCTGTGGCAAAGACTCAATGATTGTGTCTGCGGTGATCAAAGTAACTGTATCTTACCATAAACCCATCCAATAATCAGTGACTGGCAGATTGCCATCAGGAGAAGCGTAGGACCGCTGCAAACATAGTGATCGAAGATCTGCAGAATATATGCACCACCCTAAAATTAGAATGGGCAACTTATTAATCAGGATTTCACTCATTGAAAAGAGGTTTCCACACTTGGACGCTGTATTCTGGGTACCAATTGATCAGAGTGCAGATAGAGTCCATATGTTTAATTGCTTACGTGACCAACTAGGAATTTACTTCTTAGAGCTGAGCTCACCTCTGACACCAGGAAAAGGCCAAACAAATAGCAAACAGCACAGAGGAGCATCAGAAGAAGCTCTCTGCGGTATCCTTTTCGCGTCTGGGAAGGATAGACATCCATTACAGAGGTCATGATGCTTTCAATCCCAACAAACTGGAGAATGACATAAAAACAAGTTAATGTGGAGATGGGTTAAAAAAAAGAAACATGGAAAGGATTTTATTAGAGGAATAAGAAAACTGCAGCTGACCTGACTGTCTATTCCTAACAAGATGATCATGGTGAAGAAACACACAGACCAGAGCTGAGGCCACGGCAGAAGGGTCACAGCTTGTGGGTAAACTATGAACACAAGGCCGGGGCCTGCAGAGTGAAGCTTTCAGTCAGCAAATCATTTCTGTCTGTATTTTTGGATGCTATAACTTTAGGATCACACAGTCAGAAAGGTTATAATTATAAATTATAAAATGAATGAGCTTATAAAGGAGCCAGAGCTGATACGAAAGAACACTCTTGTTGCTAAATTTCAATGTAATAATTATAAAATAAAACAGAAAAATCTAAGGGGTACTGCTATTAAAATAATAAGTGTTAGCAATCATGAGAGCAGCACAGTTGTTTTAAAGTTTTCATTGTGTGATAAAAATGCAAACACTGAGAAAATAGTAGCTTTTTAATAGTCTGGGGTTTTAAAAGCTTTCTAGTTACCATGAGGTAGATGCACATCTGTACCTGATTCAGCAACCGCAGAAATGTCAACGCCCTGTTTTTGTGACATGTAGCCCAGAACTGAGAAGATGGCGAAGCCGGATAAAAAGCTGGTCCCACTGTTCAACAAGCAAATGTAGAAAGAATCTCTGCAAATGACAAAGAACACACTGTGTCATTATTTCCATGTTGCATAAATTCCATACGAGCAAGTTGAATCATGTTAAAATCTAAATGAATGTAAATAACAATAATAGATGCACAGATTACAAAAGTGTACATTGTTGCACATTTACAGATACCTGTGCATAGCAGCGATTTCCATAACCAGAGAGAATTTCATAGGACATGATTGTTCTATTTTTGCAATGTCACATTTAGCTGCAAACCATTTGAATGCTAATCTGCTCATGAAGTACTCACCTGTAACAATTGTTGTTGTATTTGTTGTAGCTCCCAAGTGTAGTAATGCACCCCAAACATATGGCATAGGAATAAAATATCTGGGTTCCAGCGTCTATCCAAACCTATAAAGCAGAAAACAATATCTAAACTATGACTTTGCTGTAAAATAATTCTATAGAAATTAGAGCATAGGTTGAATGATACCTGTGGGTCAGCGAGCCGTGCAGGATTGGGGTATAGGTAATACTTGATGCCATGGAGGGCTCCAGGAAGGGTCATTCCTCTGACAAACAGCACTGCTATCATGATGAAGGGGAATGTGGCTGTGAAGTAGGTTGCCTACATTTGAGGAGTAAAACGGCACACTATAATTTGTGTTTGGAGCCACACTGAGGACTTTTATTGCTATACAATGCTATGGTAGCAGGATGAAACTTCTAATGTGGCTGCAGATACTGTTAATGTTATGCTACACAGCACAGTTTAGTTAACACTACGGGAAACACTCAGTTAAGTATCAGAGGATATAATTTGACCCTGTAGGAAGTGAGCCACGCTGCTCGAGGTAACTATGGGGCACAGGGCAGTTTGCCACTCTGCGTTTCCAGTTCATTTTCTTACAATCACAGACCTCACGCTAATCCTGCTCATCCAGTGAGGACTCAGCAGAACAGAGCGTTGGCCTGCATCCACTTTTTACACCACGGTGAAAAACATGCATCATTAATATAACTCCAGCTTTTGGAATTGAGAGAGAGAGACAGGTGAGAGCTGTGTGCATGTTGCTGCAGGTCTGAGGTAACCATACATGCAAAAGAGCATTCTTATTTGGTTTCTACTGATGTTCCTGCCTAATTTAAAGGCCATTTTATGATAACTGCTGTGAATCTGTGTTGAACTGGAGCATAGGTGCCCACAAGAGATTGGTGCTTTAGCAGCTGCTTGAGAAAACAATGCTACTTCATCCAATATACATTCTCTTTATTTCTTCTTCAAACTCTGTGCCCTGATATGCAGTGTCAGATCAGCTTTACACACCAACTTTAGCCCCATGATCATAATAATGTATTTTCAACATAGCCACTGATTAGAAAACGCCAGGTAGAGAAGAAATTGTCCATGATACCAGTCATTGAATGAAATGTTATACCAGTAGCTGATGTAATGTTTTATTTTAGCTCACAACTGAATTTAAACAGAATTGAATATTGACTCACCTGCAGAGACCTTTTCATACAGTAAGAGAAGCACAAAAATTGATAAATGCCTTGTGTCTTTGTAGTGCGATGCTAACAACTTGACATTTCTGATAAGATATTTATCATCGCAGTTGTACCTTTCCAGTGGATCTCACTCCTTTCCAGATGCAGAAGTAACAGATGAGCCAGGCCAAAAGAAGGCACAAAGCAAGGTCCCTCTGGACGTTTCCCAAGGTCTCTATACCAGTGGATATATTCAACACCCGCCGTCTGTAAGGACAAATGTGTGAATCAATTGAGTCAGTCTTACGTTTAGACTAAATAGAGCAGGATGGGATTAATGGTGGCACAGCTGGTAGGGCAGTCGTTTACAAACCCCAAGGTTACAGGTTTGATTCCCGCTGTACCCGATTCCTGGCCACATGTCGAAGTGTCATTGGACAAGACACCCCTGACCCTTGGTGCCTCAATGGGGCAGCCTGTCCACCAAGGGGATTAATAAAGTATCAATTAAACATGTCAACCCATGTTGTAGAACTTACCGAGACGTATCTGAATAATTGCTGAGTCACGTTTGTGATAATAAGGGTCACTGTAACCTTTGATGGCAGTCTGTCAAATGAAGGTTGTAGTGTCTCTGTGTCTGAAGATACGCTTACTGTAAACTGTACTTACAGGAATTCAACAATGAGTTATCTGACCTTGTCCTCATTGCAGTTTAAGTATAAGAGGCAGATTCTTTACTCTTTCTCATGTCTGTTTCTAAATAAATATGTTCATAAGTCAATATTGGTTTAGTTTAGTTTTTTATTAACCACTGTACAATATTCATGTGGCCTGTTCACAACAACTCAATAACCATTTAAATAGACAGTTTAATATTTTTGTGCTTATTTGTGTTCTAATAACAACCTTATGAGTTCAGCATGAAAGAGTGTGAGCACGCAGAGGGCTGAACAATGTGCAGTTCAGCCATTTTATTAATGCTATCTTTTACATCTCTGAATGACAAGTCAAAAAGTCCATCATGAAAAGGGTAATGGCGTTGATGCCTAGCAAAATATTTGTAATGACATATGCTTAAGTGTGAACTTAAAGAGCTCTTATCGGCCAGATTAAATGAATACACTGATCACTGAGCTGGTCAGTGAGATAATAGCTGATAGTAGAGATGCTAAACAACTTATGATTATCAGATCTATCGGTAACTAACAGCTGGCAGGGCAGTCGTTTACAAACCCCAAGGTTATGGGTTCGATTCCCGCTATACCCAATAGCTAAAGGGCTGAAAGCTAAAGGGAATCAGGCAGTTAGGTAATTAAAATATCTTTCTATCATTTATTCAGATATAATGTGTAAGGTATACTTCATTAATATTTTTCTGCCTTGAAGCAGATCAGGATACCCATAAGATCTAAAGCTTCAAACTGTGATCATTCAGAACTGCTAATGTTGTGAAACCTGGTAAAACTCTGCACTGTCATGCAACTGTTTTCATTTATTTTGACTGATTATACATACACATAAGTTATGTCAGGAGTCATGTGACAGTACCAAACTATAAAGCAAAGTAGGAAAGTAGAAAAGGTAAAAGCTGTCCTGCCCTGAGATATGCAAAAAATTAATGTAAATGTTCATGAATTATTCTCTGCTTGTACACATACAGTGTTTCTCATTGAAAATGGTTTTATTTACCTTGTTACCCAGTAATGAATAACTTAAATACTTACTGCCAAAACTCTACCACAGATAATGATGCATTCACAGACGAAGTCCAGTTAGCGGTGGTATTATAGTTGTTTAATACCACGCACGTATCTGAAATAAGTATAGAAACACACTTAATGCATTATCACACCAACACTCACAGCATGTACAGTGATCCAGTGCATTGTCTAATCATACACATACACACACTTTAATAATATTATCACAATGTGCTTGGCAGGATTTATTGTTCTTTATTAGTATGATATTAAACTAAACTTAGCAAACACTTAAATTACCTGTATTCCAGGTGTTATTACAGGTGGCCCAAGGCAACTCTCCAGAGAAGGAAGAGAAAAAGTAGAGAAAAGCCCAGGCTAAAATCACAATGTAGCTGATAGATCCATAGAAAAGGATAATTTGACCAGCATATCCGATGCCTGCAAACAAATGAAAATGTTAACAATACATCTGGTTTTTATCTCTTTCTTAATTTGCTAGAATCTATTCAGCACATGACAATCCTGACAAGTAAACTTCAACCCACCTTCAAATAAGGGACAGATCTTCCTCCAGCACATAATTCCCCCCTGACTGGTGTACTGGCCCAGTGCCGTCTCCAGTATGAACAGGGGGATCCCACAGGTCATCAGGAACAGGATATAAGGAATGAAGAACGCACCTGCGAGTATGGATAAAGCACAGTGAATGCACATGGTATTAAACCGCACATAAAAAAGTATGATAAACATCATGCTAAACACTGTAGTTCTATATGAACGGAAAACCAGAGTTATCATGTCAGTTTAAAATCTTTTTCATAAAAACAGCAACAACAAGACAAAATAACAAATATGTCTTTCTCACCTTTATGATGTCAATAGATGTAAAACATATTATCTGCTGTGGTCTATTTTACTAAAATGGCTTAGAAGTTATCACAAACTTAACACTTTTTGAGGAAGGCAACTCAAGATACTGGTCACAATTAAATGCAGCTTAAGCATCAAATTGTACACTATGTACAGAGTTCAGACTGGGATGGAGTCAGTAGTCAGTAGAAGTAGTTTAAACATGTCATTGTAAAAGAAACTGGTCATAATATAATTTATTTAATATCATTTATTATTTTTTTAAATGGGGCGGCACGGTGGTGCAGTGGTTAGCACTGTCGCCTCACAGCGAGAAGGTCCTGGGTTCGATTCCCGGGGTGGGCCCAGGGTCTTTCTGTGTGGAGTTTGCATGTTCTCCCCGTGTTTGCGTGGGTTCTCTCCGGGTACTCCGGCTTCCTCCCACAGTCCAAAGACATGCTCAGGTTAACTGGGGACTCTAAATTGCCCGTAGGTGTGAGTGAGAGTGTGAATGGTTGTTCGTCTATATGTGGCCCTGTGATAGACTGGCGACCTGTCCAGGGTGTACCCCGCCTCTCGCCCGCAAGCTGGCTGGGATAGGCTCCAGCACACCCGTGACCCCTGCGGGGACTAAGCGGTATAGAAGATGAATTTTTTTAAATGTAAGGTGTGAAAATGAAAATGTGTTTCTTAGTTCCAAATTTAACTTGAACTGACAAATCTGACTTAAAAATCTTCCCCATATGTAGAAATTATTGGATGGTCCTCTTGAGATTCATAGTACTATGTTTCAATAATCTAGTAATAATGGACTAGAATCGCAGTTACATAAAAATGGCTTGAAG
Organism: Helostoma temminkii; assembly: GCA_900302695.1. Classification (NCBI taxonomy): domain Eukaryota; kingdom Metazoa; phylum Chordata; class Actinopteri; order Anabantiformes; family Helostomatidae; genus Helostoma; species Helostoma temminkii. The sequence continues at coordinate 17,796 of OMLM01014722.1, read as the reverse complement.
CTATTTTATATACTGATCAGATTATAACTCAGTCAAGCAGGTTCAGTGTAACCAGTAACACCTTTAACATCATGTTACACTGTATGTGAAAGTTTTAAACACTCATTTCACCATCTTGTTTAAAAGACATTTCTAAATTGGCTAAGTTTTGAGGATTAGGGTGTTTTATAAGTGAAGACAAATCAGGGGATTCGGCAAAGAATGTGACTGTGCTCTTGCACAAATGCGGGCAGTGCATTTTTTCATAAGCTTTCATAACCTGTCAAATCCTTAATCATCAGATGTGAAGCAGATAGAGACGGACAGAAAGGGAGAGCATTTTAGAGTGGACAGTTTCTATTGTTTGGGACTATTAAAAACACTGGGATAAAAACTTTAGTTTGTATTAACCTACTGAATCAAAGTAAAGTTTTGGATGTATTAAAGTACTGTTTGCAAGTGAGAAAGACAATTTATTTTCTGGATCCATATTTACAATAAATCAATAATCTAACAATTTACTACACATTTGTCTAGTTTGTGAACCATATAAGAGGATGCAGGGGAGGTTGCATACAGGATCTGACTGCTATCCTGCACTTTTAGACTGACGTAGAGCTGAGAAAAAGACAGTTACAAATACTCACCACCACCATTTTTGTAGCAAAGATATGGAAATCTCCACACATTTCCAAGTCCAATGATAGCCCCAGCCACAGACAGGATAAACTCTGTTTTGCTACTCCATTTGCCACGCTCTTTGTTCTTCTCAGAAGCAGTCACTTGAGAGAGATGGCACAGTCTGCACAGAGAGTCTGCCATGTTGCTGAGGGAAAAACAGTCTAATGGCAAGACTGGCAAAGATCCTTGAGTTTTTGGATCGACTGCCTGGTTGTGATGCTGAGTTGAAAGACCACAAGAGGGACCTCTAGAGTATACAGATGTGGACAAAATTGTTGGTACCCTTCCATTAAAGAAACAAAAACTCATTGAAATAACGTGAAACTGACAAAAGTAATGATAAACAAATATTTACTGAACATTAACTACTGAATTGTGGCTTAACAGAAGCATTTTAAAAAAACAAACTAATGAAACTGGCCTAGACAAAAATTATGGTTCCCATAACCTAATTTTTTTAGGCAATAACTGCAAGTGATTTCTGTAGCACTCAATGAGACTTCTGCACCTGTCGACAGGTATTTTGGTCCATTCCTCATGAGCAAAGTGCTCCAGTTCTGAATGGTACCTTCTTCAGCATGTTTCAGCTCTTTCTAGGATTCAGATCAGGGCTCATTGATGACCACTTCAGAATAGTCCAGTGTTTTGTTCTTAGCCATTCTTAGTGTTTTTAGCTGTGTTTTTGGTCATGAGCCCATTAAAAGAACCATGGCCTGCAACTGAGACCAAGCTTTCTTATACTGGGCAGCACATTTCACTACAGAATTCCTTGATAGTCTTGAGATTTCATTGGACCCTGCACAGATTCAAGACACTCTGTGCCAGATGCAGCAAAGCAGCCCTAGAACATAACTGAGTCTCTCCATTCTTCAGACGTTTTGTGGCTTGTCAGAACACATTTTGGCACAGTTTATGATTTACTTTCAAAAGTGGAGTTCTCCTCAGTTCTTCCATTAAATCCATTTTGGCTTAAACAGCGATGGTCGGCTACAGTCCTGTGGACCTTAAACTTCTGAATAATATGTGCAACTATAGTCACAGGAACATCAAGCTGCTTGGAGATGGTCTTTTAGACTTTGCCTTTAACATGTTTATCTTTAAATTTCTTTCTAATCTCCTGAGACAACTCTCTCTTTAGCTTTCTGTGGTCCATGTCCAGTGTGGGACACACCATGATACCAAACAGCACAGTGACTACTTTTCACCCTCTAAATAGGCAGACTGACTGATTACAAGTTTGAAGACACCTGTGATGCTACATACAGGACACACTTTAGTTTCATTTCTGTCATCATTTCTGTCCAAGTCAGTTTCATTACTTTACTTTTTAATTATGTTTTGTAAAATAAAACATTCAGTGAAACTACAGATAATTAATTCTTAATGACACTGAGTGGGTTCTTATCAGGATAATTAAGAATTTCCTGTGTATTGCTTTCTATGTGCTTTTTTTAAGCTCAAACTAGTATAGAGTCCAAGCAAAGCTGCCTTAAAGGACAGTACTTTTTATAAAGATGTATTGATATACAATTTATAATGAAATGTATGTTGTATAATTGTTGATTTCAAGCCTAAAACACAGATAAAGAGGAGGTTGAGAGTGTTAAATAATCCCTGGTCAACATTTTAGCATTTACAAGAATAAGTCAACTTCAAGTTGCAATGCAGCCAAAGCAGTTCAGAGTGAAGGGCATTTAGCTGCTATGTTGCTACACACAACACTGTAGATGTAATATTGGATTAGATGTATAAAGTAACAAAAAATCCAGTAACACAATATGAACTATAATTTATTGTGTATTGCATTTCTTATACAAGTATCAGATGAAGTGCCCAATTCTTTTGTGATTTACTTGTGGTACTTGTTATATGTTGTTATAGCAAGTGTTATATTCAAAATTAGTTCAACACAAAGACTAGAAGGATGTGTATTAATTCATTAAAATTATTTGTAACACACATTCATTACAATCATTACATCCATCCATCCATTTTCTATACCGCTTAGTCCCTTAGTCACAGGTGTGCTGGAGCCTATCCCGGCTGTCATGGGGCGAGAGGCAGGGTACACCCTGGACAGGTCTATCGCAGGGCCATATATAGACGAACAATCATTCACACGCTCACTCACACCTACGAGTCCCCAGTTAACCTGACTGCATGTCTTTGGACTGTGGGAGGAAGCCGGAGTGCCCAGAGAGAATCCACACAAACACGGGGAGAACATGCAAACTCCTCACAGAAAGACTCTGGCCAACCCCGGGAATCAAACCCAGGACCTTCTTGCTGTGACAGTGCTAACCACTGCACCACTGTGTCACCCATGTATTCATTACAATACTTTTGAATAGTCAATCCATGATGATTATTATAGGATATTCCCAGACGCATTTACTTTTGTGAGTTTCATTAAAAAAAAAAAATCTAAAATACTTATTTTCTACAATTGTAATCTTGATTTACTGACAGTGGTATTTTTAATAAGTATCACACATAGTTTAAAACCCTGGTCCGTTTCAAACCAATAGGCAGCCCTGAAGCCTGAAAATACTTGTGGAATCCTTCATTACTAGCTTTCTAGAATAGTTTTAAAACATCAGACATCATAGTACAGCCTTACTGTTTGGACAGCAGGCTCCTCTGGCGACCCCATTTGGCCACATAATTGATGACACAGAAGTTACCAAATTAGGTTCTCTGCTCAATTAAGGGTTGAACTTCATGTAGTTTCACAAATAATGAGAAGTGCTGGTGAAGGAATGTTTCAATCTTGTATTTTATCCATTGATTGTCTTCTGTTTCCCTCCGAATTATTCTGTATTCCGTTTTATTGAATATGTAAAGAAGATGATATTTGAACTGCAGTACACAGTTTTCTCTTTTGAGGTGTTAATTCACTACATACCCACTGGTGTTTGGCTGCTCTGGCCTGTTTGGGAAACACCATTATATTGGATTTTAAAAATAATCTATCAGGATTGAGATTTTATATATGATAAACCTTCACTTAAAACGAAAGTGAAATGATTAGTTGATCACTTAAATAGTCAACTGAAAGTAAATCAGTCACTATTTTGACAATAAAGTTGTTGTTTTTTTAAGGAAAACAAACATTTGCCAAACATTTGACGTTCAAACTTGCCACTTTTCAAATCTAATGTTACAGTAAACTAAATGTCTTTGGCATTAAGACTGAAGCTCTTTGAAAATGTTGAGATGGCTGAGGAAAATGCTAATGCTAGCCCCTGAGTTGGGGCTTGAAACAATGGTTTCTGTATTCTTACAGTAGTAGAACTTTATTACTTTCTGTATTTCCCCAGCCTGAGTTCAAGTGGACATTGTACCAGATGCATGAAATTCCCTGCATATATTGCTGTGATATTTGGTTGACAAAAATGGGGCAGACATAAGGTCATTGTGATTGTGAACACTGACCTTCAACCACCAAAATCTAATCAGCTCGTCCTTGTCCATGTGGATGTTTGTGCCAAAATAGAACAAATTCCCTCAATGTGTTTCTGAGATATTGTGTTCTCAAGACTAAGACAGACGGACAACCTGAAAACCTAATACCTCCAGCCATAGGTGTCACCAGCATGGAGGCATAATACAATCTGGGGTAGCATATTTATTATGCTCCAGTGTTTTACAGGTAGGGCAGCCCAACAAGTAAGTCTTCCACGCCAGAGTTATCAGACCAGACACCTCTTTCCATGAATTCCCTTGATGTTCAAAAACAGTAGCACATCATTTGAAATTACAGTTAAATCTGGCCTGAAATGTCTATGTTATATGTTGACCATTTAAAAAGCTCATTCATCCTCCTCATTCTCTGGGTCCCTGTGCTTCCTTGTCTCCTATTTTCATTAAAGCCATAATGTGTAACTTTTTAGAAAAAGTAACAGTAGCATTAAACTCAAATTAATCAAATTAATTCACTCTGCCCAGTCCAGTCCTTCAGTTATTAGTCATTTACAATAAAATATAATAAATGTTACTGAACTGACCGTTCAAGCTGAAATAATTGGTCTTTGGTTAAAAGGGTGAGTCTCACTAAAAAACCTGTAAAAGGGACCATCTCTGTCCT
>OMLM01014722.1:0-13017 GCA_900302695.1 Helostoma temminkii | reverse complement strand
ATTAAGATATGTTTTTAGACACTTCCTGGGTCAGTTGTTGCAGCTACAGGCAGCTGGACATACTCAACTAACAGGGAATCTACTTTGAATCTGTGTATAATGTTAAAGCATGGAGCTCCAAGAGTGACTCATTTTAATTAACAGCCTATTAAGACTTGTTCACATAATACATGTGACTTATTTTGTTTCTTTCTCTCTTAAAAAACTAAAATATTTTATAATATACTGTTCTGATTTTTTAAACAGCCTGTTTTAGAATATTTTCTAAAAATATTCTACATACACGCTAAAATATTTTAAATGCTGTAATCTTGTTGTAATTGTGCATCTTATGAGGTGGAGAGACACAAGATAATTTAAGACATTAAAAGCTTGACTTAAAAAAAAGACACTGTTTAGTGCACAACACATTGTTTTCATAGCTTCATTTTAATATTAGAATTACATTTACTTTTACATTTTGGACAAATCCACACTCTATTATCGATAAAATTCAGAGTAAAATTCACCAAATGTCAGGCTCACATTGTTTTAGGACGAAGAGGAGGTCAGATAACATACAACTCATCTTTGTGTGGAATGATTTCAGAATGAACATGACCCAAATGTTTCTTTTCATAGTCCAGCAAATGAAGCAAATCAGTTTTTAATATTCACCTCTAATGGCAGCATGATTGGACCATCACTGCATACTCATTTATAAGCCATGGATGGACACAGAAACATACAACAAATATTTGAAGAAACTTTGTCAAACTTAGACAAAAACAAAGCAGTTTCCCACCTTTCTGTAAAAACATTTAGCATGGTCAAACTTTCCACTTTTCATTCATATCACATGTAGACATGTCTACAACAGCAGTGAGTCACTCGCGTCTCACCGGATGAGTCACAGAGCACCTGCAGTTTCTCGTAGGTCCCCGGTTTTGTCATGCTCAAGCATATTTGGCACTCATTCGATTCATAAATTGTTATAATAGTCACAAAGGTAGACCATTGTAACCTGTATGTAAACACACAATCTGTCAAAAAATGTACAGCTCAGACCCACACATGTACATCACCCTCTGTTGGTCATTATACCCTCGTACTAGACAAAAACAAACCAGGTTGTAAAAATACACAATAATAAGAGATATTACAGTTTTCTGATACTTTCTATGTTGATCTATGTTGTACTGTAGCATGGACAGGAAGTTGAGGTTTTACAATATGCCATTTAGATCATGATAATTGAGATATTTTTTGTTGAAGATGATGCACAAAATCACTCGTGGTGATGACGACGACCATGATAACGATGACGATGACGATGATGATGGTGTGTAACACTATGGTGCAAACCGTGGTGCTGGCCTTTCTTTCTGTTCTTACTATAATCTTGTAATCTGACTTTGATATATGTATTCTCTTGTTTTACACATTTTGAACCGTTGAATAGAAAAAGTACACAAAAAACAGAAATATCAAATGAGGTTTATTTTGACATTCTTCAACACTATGAGAAGAAATGGCAGCTGATGAGAGATCATATAGTCATGGAGTGCACCATAGCCACATTATAATGACAAACACACAGTCTTTACTCATAAATAACATTATATGCTACAGAATGTACGACTCATGACTCAACACCTTTTCAGTCACACTGAATTTGGCTATTTTACTGTACGTACCAAACAGATTATTAAGGTAACGTTTTGTTTCCATCCATTAAAATCCATTCAATTTCCAATTCTACAACTTAAAAGGAACAGTTTCACATTTTGGGAAATATGCATTTGGGGTTGAAAGTTAAATGAAACCATTGAGAGCAGAGTCTGAATGCCAAATTTGAAAGTTCACAAGAACGTGGACGTTGTTTAATCTGAAGGATAAAATTGACAATTTGTTGGCTTTTTTGTATTGTTTTTTTTTTTTGCATGTATTAAACTAATAAGCCATAGTATTTTAATTATAATGAGCTTGCATGTGGAAGGTTTGGACAGAGACAAGCTAGCAGTTTGTCTCCGTTTCAAGTCTTCATGCTAAGCTAAGCTAACTGGCTACAGGTTGTAGCTTCATGATCACTGTGGACACTCGGGAATCATATCAACCTTTCAAGAAAATGTTTGGAACATTTCCCAAAATGCCAAACTTTCTCTTCACCGGACATCATTTTAAATACAGTTTGACATCAAACAATCAGGAGTTGGCACATCTTTGTTAAAATATAACTTGAAGTATGAAACCACTTTGACTAAAGCCCCTTTCAACTTCACCACTCTTTAAACCGGCGGTGACTTTTTATCCTCCGAAGAGCCACCCTTATAAACAGCAGTGAAGATGTTTTCTAGCCTGAATATGAAAGGCACAGTGAGAAATTTCTTTAAATGGACTTTATGACACATGTTCACGTTTGTACAGTAAACACAGCTCAAGCCCTTTTGTAAAACAACCGATTCACTAAATTCAGTTTGGGGAACTTAATGATAGGAGTTGTTATCTCAACTTCAGATTGCACCAGCAGAACCAGTCATGAGCAGCGCTAACAGTTTCACAGACACCTTGTGTGCATCACACTTCGAGCATAAACACTGAAAATTAAATGCTTGACACAGCATCAACACCAAACCAATCACAATGAGTTATGAGATGGCAGTAGCACTTTGAACTTAAGTGCCATGAGATCACGAAAGGTTTTAGTGCTGAAAACCTCTTATTTAACATATCTATTTATTTTGATTATTTATCAGTAAACACAGGAGTATGAATTAATGATGCTGTAGTCACTGTTAACTGGTTTGGGTGGTGGTGAGGTTACTGTGTTATAACAAAGATAGTTAACACATTTAAACATGGGTTTTTCTTTTTAAATGAGCATAAAAGCACATGTAACAATATTCAGAGAACTTATATTAACCATTTGCTGATTTCTGTATGAAACATCATCACTGTTTTGAAAGGTTCAATAAAGTAAAATTTCATTCAAGTACTGGCAATGATCACCTACTGTATAGCACTGGTAATGTGAGTTTAAACAAACACTGAGCCCGACAATCAAGAAAAAACTTTTTTTCATAGCTAAAATCGCACTGTGAAGGTTGAAAAGAAAACATTGTACCTGAAATAATAACAAGACTGCTGATTCACAGAAGAACAGGCGATTAAATACATTAAGCCCACAGCTCTATAGACTACTATTTAAATTTCACACTTCACACATTGGTCTGATTTAGATCGACAAAACATAAATTCACCTATTATTGCAAATATGTAAACATCCTTCCAATGTATCATGACAATATCTTTGCAAATACAGTCAAAAATGTGAGTATTGGGACAAGCTGAAAGTTGGCTTTGTCATTATAGAAGAGACATTTTTTTTATTTCTTAGCAAAGTATGAAAACCAAGCAGAACTACAAAACAGTCAGCTTTTGATTTGGGGTTATTTGAGGCTTCTGTGTTGGGAATGTTAATCAGAATTTGGTTAAAGATGGTTTTTTTCTACTTTCACATTATTGTTACTGTCAAATGAGTAGAGCTAAAATCATTACTATTGACTACTAAAGTATATAGGAATGAAAGAAAATATATAGGAAAGTACTGTTGACAAACATTTAATAATTTTCACATGTTCTACTTGTCTTTGTTTTTACCTCACTGCTAATTGATGTTGGTCAAATTCGTTACTTGGAATAAAATAAGTATTTTGAAGACATCACTTTGGACTCAGGGAAATTCTTCTTTTGCATATTTTTTTTTCACTTAATAGTTGACTGGACAGGAAACAAAAAGAGAAAGATGGAAGCAACAAAAGTTGACAATCAGAGTCAAACAACAACTGCAACTACATGCTGTCATGCTACATGCTGCTGTGCTGTAACAGTTTGGCAGCACGGAGTTGCAATTTCACTATTCTTCCATTTTTATACACCAAACAATTGATTTATTAAAAACAAATAAACTAATATTTATTAATTATTTATTAACTACTAATAAATAAATAAATTTTTTGAAATGCTAATAGTCATTTAGTCCTCAAATAATTATACAATTAACAGATTACTGAAATATTTAATGAATTTGATAATTCATTCAAGAGATTCATTCATGAAAAATATTGGTTGATTTTGTCTTCTCAGATTTGAGACTTTGCTGGTTCTATAAAACTGTAAATTCAATATATTTCACTTTTAAACAGTTTGACAAAAAATTGGAAGATTGTTTCTTTACTCTGACATCTTCTTAACTGAAAGCTAATAATAAACTGAAAACACTAAAAGATGAAAATATAATGAGCTCCACTTTTACTAAATAGAAGTCACAAAATGCACATTATTTTTTAATGGATATCTTAAACATTGGTAATGTGCAGTAAGGCTAAATGATTTACAACTATCATGTCAAAGATAAAACTGTTTTGGTTATTTCTGTCTCTCCTGTTTTCTGGGCAGTGCTCAGATGAAAAATGTTTCGGTTCAAAACCAAAGCTACTTTTTTTGCCTCATTTGAAAATTAAGAAAGGAAAAACTAAATTTTAAAAATTATTGTTTTGCATTTCAGTTGAAGGTTTTTACAGAAGTTGCACAGAAGCCAAAAATCCCTCCTCATCAGAAGTTGACAATCTGTATTTGTGTCTCATATTTATGTTCGGAATGATCTGTAAAACAAACAAAACAAAAAAAAAAAACTATCTAAGAGTTATAAATGTGTTTAAATCTAGAACGTCAATTGATATGAGAGTTTAGCAAAAATATGATTGCATCCATGGGCTTCCCTCACCTATCCAACCAGTTAGGAAAACTATCTCAATTAAAGTTTGGCCAAATGAAACCTTCTCTGACACTGTACATTACATTTCTACTGCTCAGAAATAATCCCAGAAAAACACAACAATGCTACTTCTATTAACAATATGGTAAAAGATCTGACATCACATAAGATTTCATTTTGACAAGTACCTGTAGCGTACGTGAGCTACTGTCAGTATGTAGCAGCATAAAACCACCCTAGCTGTGATTATCAGACTACAACATCTCCTCCTTAAATCTCACTCCAAAGTGGCGGTTGATGTGGATGAGGTGGAATGTGTGTTTTTATTATTTTAAATTCTAATATGCTTAAAAAGTTGGATTCATGCATTTTTGTACACAAGTTTGTATCCCGACCTTTTGCCTCTCTGTTCTATAAATCCTAATGGCACGTTTGATTTTTATTCATCATACAGTTTGCAATTAAGTTTTGGCACTTAAAATATAAATACAGTCTCTGTTTCTGTCAAAATATAATTAAGCACAGTTATAACAGCTATACACCAGAGTCCAGTGATAATTTGAGGTGAAACTTTGGTCTCCATGTTACCCACTGGATTACAAAACGCTGGTCATCACATGGAAAACAAAATTATTACAGTAAGAATAAGAATGAATAAATAAAAAATAAATAAATAAATATTTGACTAAGAGCCTCACAATCTTCACCTTCCGACTTTGTGACTACAACTTAATTCACCATTCACACCCAATAACTGACTTATTATAGATTCTGCACATTTTCTGTGAGGTTATAGCTTAATGCCATTATTTGAGGTTATTGATGTCTCCATTAAAACATTCAAATAAATCCTATCTACAATGAAATATTTGCTCCCCTGCTTTTGGTAAAAGGACACGGTCGAACCTGTAGCTCCAGCTGATCTGGAGTAGTGAGAGCGATTCAGTGGCCCAGGGTCAAAAGTGCAACGTGACAAAAACATGTGGACCTCCTACAGGTCCAGAGCGACGCGCAGAAGGTGCGACTGAAGATGATATGCTACTTTTTCATTTGCTGCATGTGGATAGGAGAGAGCCAAAGCTCGTTTAGTCCATGTGTGCTACTTGTACCATCATTCAGTTTAGTCTAATTCTCCAAATTTCACATCTGTTCTACTTTTACATTTTATTAAATTTTTCAACTTGAATTGGACAAAACTGTTCTTAAATTATGCTAAAATACAATTTCATAGGATCGTGTGCAAAATGCTCTATAGGCTTATAGCAACATAGAAGGGTCTCTACCAGTCATAACATTAGACATAGGTGCTTGTAATGAGGTATGAATATTATCTTGGAGGAACCATTAACCTTCATGCATGTCAGCAGCTTCTTTAAGTTTACTCTAATGATGGTCACATTTCTGACTCTCATAGTGCTTGAGTAAAAAAACACATGGATGTAGAATAACTAAACGAATATTATTATTTGTGAGTGCAGATGGGTTGAAGAATAAAAATTTGGTAATAGAGTATGGCAATGAGTGCTTCCACTGAAAAACAGAGGTTTCTGCTCTAAGTCATAACTAAGCATAAAATCATACATACACATATACATGATTTTATGCTTATGTATAAATATCCATATATCCAGCAAACTGTATTTGCAGTGTAAACTGCAGATTTCTTCACACCACATATCTAATAAATAACACAGAATAAAATGGCAAATTCTCCTCAGAGATTTCTCATTTCCTTTTATATGCACAGATAGTTTCAGTAAGTTTCTAATTAGATACCTGTACTGTATATGTACTGTAGTCAGCCCAACAGTTGAATGGATGGATGACAGTAAAGGGTCCAGTGTGCTATGATGAGGGTAAGCCTTCATCTGTCTTTGCTGTTCCACTTCAGTCTGAAACACCGTTTACAGAGGCAGGTCTGTGCTGTTGTGGCGAGTCTTTCTGGAAGTTCCATCATCCCTGGGCAGAGCTTTCTGCAGGTTGGACATGGCAGCGGTCTTCTTCAGGTCAATGACTGCGTAGCATTCACTGCGCCGGGGTGCCTGTGGGCCACATTTTTTGGGTGGCAGGCGCTGGTGCTGTTGCTGGGTCTGGGCACCCCCGCTGCTGAGGGCTTGGCAGGGAGGTTCTCCCTCTAGGTCCACCTGGATGTAATTCAACTGCCGAGATGGAGGCATGTGGCTGTGGTCACAGCCTCCAAGCCCTGACCTCGATCGTCTGCGGAAATCAAAGCTAAATATTCGTCCTCCTCTGTCTGGCTGACATGGCTGCGGATGCGGGGGACAGGCGTGTCGGAGCCGGGGTGGCTGAACCTGCTCAGTGTTGACATAGTTCTGCAGAGCATCTCTGTGGATGCCTCGACCATCCTGGTGGTACCCGTTGGGTGTCCCAGGGCCTTCAGAGAACTCATACTCATCAAAGTCTTCCTCTTCTTCTTCGTATTCTTCCTCATCCTGCTCATCATCTTCGTCTTCCTGCTCATCGTTTCGCTGGAGAGCACTGTATTCCCACACCGGTGGCAGAGAGGGCAGATTCTCGTAGTTAAGCAGAGCTGTCCGACGGTGACCTCCACCCATGCCCCTGTCACAGGCGTAGCCTTGTGGGGGTAGAGACAATGGGCCATGGGGGTGTGGGTGCAGAAGGGAGTGGGAGTGACTGTCCCCAGTGCTGCTGCTGCTGCTTGAGCCCACAGACTGCGACACGCTGCTGGGACTCAGCCGCTGCTTCCGGCTGCTCCGCAGCCCATTGATATTCTCGTAGGTGAGCTCGCCGCTCTGGCAGCCATCCGGGTGCTCGTGGCCCGGGTGCCGGTGCGCGTGATGATGGAAATGGAGATAGGAGTGAGAGTTGCACAGGTGCATAGAGGGCTCATCTCCTTCCGTCTCTGAGCCTGTTGCACCCTCTACTGGCTGAAGGTTGTGAGAATTGTGCCCGTGTCTGTCCCGCTCTCTCTCCAGCAGATGGCGTTGTGCTGGAGTTGGGCCCAGCATGAATTTGACCTCCTGTGAGGACGGCTGCAAGAACACCTGAGGATCTTTATGCTCCTCGAGGGGACAGCATCGCAGGCTGGACTGCGGGTTTCCTTGGCCCCCGACAGGCATGGCTCCACGTGTTGTTTCAGGGAAAGTGCTGGGCCGCACCTCAGGTAGGGAGTGCACACAGTGACGCATAGAGAGGTCCCCCTCCATACTAACAGTATTTACATAGGTGTGGGTCTGTTGGGGAAAATAAATCCTGAGTCAAACTGTGAACTAGCACAGATACAGCGATCCATACAGAGCAAGGATAGGCCTTACCTGGTCTTCCAAACCTACGAGGCTATGTCCATGATCATCAGCAAGAGGGGGCTGGGAGGTATCACCTCTGATTGGATAACCAGGGTATCCATTGGGAAAAGGCTGGACAGGGAATGCTGGAGCTACAAACAGTTATGTGACATTATTAAGACAAAGACAAAAAACAACACATACCTCTTTTAGACCTTTTAAACCTCTCTTTAGAAAATGTACTTTGTCTTCCAATCAATACATTTCATCATTTATGCTCCTCTCCTTTTTGTTTTCAATTGTTGTGGCCAAATATTTATAACAAATAATGATCATTTTCTTCTTTGAAAAGTAAAGATCATTCATCTATATAACTGATGTAATTTTAAATAAGCCATACATGAATAATTTTGAAAGATTTGGTCTCTAAATCTCAGATTTGAAGCTCAGATTAAACTAGAATTAATTTAGACACGAGGACTATGAGCAATATGATAATTTCGTGACACTACAGATATAAAAAGAAACATTTAATCATAACAGCAACTTGTTACCCAGCCCCAAGCAGATGTATGAAGAGACTGTCCCTGATCTGCTGAGCCCCACCTGGTGTTTAGATATCTTTGTATCTCTGACTCAGTCTAAACTGAGTCTATTAATAGATTCTCCTAAATATACCACTGTAGTGCTACATGCAAGTTCTACAATTAACCTCTAATCAGAAGTATAATTAGAAGGACTCCTAATTGTGTTAGTGTAGTTGCATGACTCACTGTTGGGAGTCTGTGGTGTGCGAGACATGTCCATCTCTGGTGTGTGACTACTGCGACTCATCATCATCGACTCTTCCACCACGTTGATGCTGTTACATTGCATCAGCTCTTGCAGCAGATTGAAGATCTCTTCTGCCCGAGAACACTTGAATGCAAATATTCCTGATCAATGGGCAAAATAACATTGTAAGTCAGAATCAAAGCACAGAAAACTCCAGGGCTGTGGGATAGATGGTTTTATGAATGATCTATAAATGCAGATAGCACACTGTATCGATAAACACATAACTGACAATTTAGCTTCACTTTTACCCAATTTAGATTTACTGGTTACCAGTTCAGATCATGGATCATGAGTGTGATTAAGGAGAATTGGATATGATCTTACATATAGCTGCTCTATTCAAGTCTACCAGTAAGTTATAACATTGTAGAGCATTTGCATTAGTGCTCTTCTCTGATCATGTCTCTCAGCTCCGCACACACACATGAGTAGGGATAAAATTAAATAATCCTGCATCTATTATAGACTTGACAAATGACACTGTCAAGTCTAGAAGAGATTCTGGTGATAAAAAGTTTGTTTGAAGGGTTTATGGTGCTCAGAAAAAAGTATTCCCCTACACACACACACACACACACACACATTTATATATTCTTTTGTAGTTTTGTAGTGATTATGTATGAGGAAAAATGCATTTTGGATCAATATGTCTTCTGTGGAAAAAGCATAGTAACCAACACAATATTTAAAGTGAAAATATATAAAAAGCCTAAATAGTAATGATAAAAATGGAAAAAAGTCCTCATGACTCCAGCTGTGTAGCAGAAGCAGAGAAACAGCTAAATGTTAGCTTACCCTGCCCAGTCTGACAGCGGCGGCCGCTCTCAAAAGAAAACAGGTTTGAGTCGTAGCCGTAGCGTCGCAGGCAGAGATATGGCCACCGGATGGCGTCTCTCTTACGTGTGTGAAGAATGAGCTCCGTCTGGGTGAGCTCCATGATGCCAGAGCCCAGCTCATTGCCCTCATCATCCACATTGGTGACCTACGCAGAGCAAAAACACAACATGAAATGTAGAAATCAGAAGTGCAGATTTATGAATAGACTGTAATTATTAGGAGAAAACAAGCAGGGCTGTCACAATGACATACACAGTAATAGAGAGAGCTAAGTATTTCAGATTACTGACCTTAAATTTGGTGAGGTGGTTGTCTCGGATGGGGTCTCTGTACAGGCAGCTCCAACAGCTCCCCATAGCTTCAGCAGGCCAGCTGAAACCTGCCGCAGATGAAGCAAACATCATCACCTACTGCCAAGAGCTACAATGAACAATTTATTTGCTTCAGTCTTCCGAAGCCTCATATTAACTCTAGATACAGATTTGAATACATTTGTGCAAAGCTTTAGGAAGCAACGTCTGCATGGACAGTATGAACAGGATGTTTCTTTCAGTGTTCAAATGAGCACCTGTTGGTTTAACGCACGCTTGAAATACTGTGAACCTCTATTTAAAGCTACAGTATTAATAGATAGTACAAACAACACATAACATCTACAGTTCTTTAATGACCATCCAGACTTACTCAGTCCAGGCCATCAGTGTGAAGGGATGCACTGCTCAATCCCAGGATCTTCTACTGGGCATCGGCATCACAAGCCACTTTTGCTGGACTGAAGTCTTTGTGAGAAGCACAATGCTTTCCCCCCTGAAACCATGAGCAACATTTAGGTTTAGACAGAGACAAAGCATGTCCACCCACAGACTGCACACACAGCCAAGATAAAAGTATAAAAGACAGTGAACTGTGTTGTGTCATTGCTCTTCTTTCTCCTCTCTCTGCTAGCCACTGTCAACAGTCTAGCTGAAATAACAGCCGCTCTAAGAGCAAACTTACATAAAGATGTCTGACAGCAGAAAACGTCTAAAAGTCTTCAAATTATAACCAAACATGTACTGAGGGATGACTATTTAGTGCCGGTTTAGTGATGGAGTGTTTTTCATTTTGTCTCTGTTTGTCAGCATTTTGAGTTGAGCTGATTTTCTATTGTTAGTTGAGGAAGACGTGGTTAATGTGGTTAAAAATCTGGATGTGCTGATTCAGCATGCTGCATCTGTACTGGTACTAACATGGGGTTTGCAGACCAAATCAGTTTTCAGTGATATTAAATCACCGAGTTAATAAAATCACATTACAGTTCGTACATATATTTTGGTTTTGTGGTGGGTTTTTGGTATCACAGCAAACTGAATCCCCTCAACTTAAAGAAATGCCAATTAGATGCCTCAGTGATCATCTGATAAATCCACTACTCAACTTATAGAAAATTAATCTCCAACAATCTAATTGTAATTGTGGTCATTTTAAGCAAACGCCGTCCAGCTCTCGCTTCCCAGATGTGAGAATATGAGTGTGTTCTTCTAATACAACAGTGAACAAGCATCTTTGGGTTCTGGACAAAATTAAACATCTGAAGATGTAACATTTTACTCTAGGAAATTACAATATTTTCTGACTGATCATATAGACACAATGATTAATCAGTAAAACAATCGACCCATTTATAAACATATCTGCAGTTTGATTTTTACTCTTTGCTGTCATTCATTTGTGTGTATGTTTATGCACAAATATAAATACCTTATTTTGACAAATTACTATAAATTATAAGTTCTCTGTTAGGTTATAACTGCCAATTACAAATAAAATGAAACACATAGTAAATGTTACTGAATTATGTCACAAAACACACTGACTGGCCACTTTATTAGGTACACCTATACAATCTAAAGCAATCTAACAGTGCTGTGCCATTTTAAATAGGATGGCCAAAACATTTTATTAATTTTTAAATAAAGCACTACAGTATGACTCTACCACACACTCTGACCTCAGTAGTAAATACATAGTAGAATTATCACCTTTCTGGCAGTTTCAACAAAAACCATCAGTCAAATCCTTGTAAAAGTAGAATTGATGACAGAGCTGCTGTATTAGATTGCATTAGACAGTACATGCGCACCTAATAAAGCGGCCAGTGAGTGTGTAGCTCTGAACACAATAATATCTCCTGTTTTGGTGCTCACACCTGCAGCAGTGATCACCGTGTGACTTCTGCTCCTCTCACACAGGCTACAAACACCTTTCACATCAGCACACCGCCGCACTGAGTGCGCTCTAACCTGGGCCTGCACATCTGACTGGAGATGCCACACTGGACTCCACACCAAGTCACACTCAGCTACCTTCAGTCAGTGCGAGCCCGCTACACAGCTAGGCTAAGATAACTTACACACCTGGCATGCATCCAGTGACTGAACGGGCTTTCCCTGCATCTGAGCTATGTACAGCAGAAAACCACAGCCTTGAGCTCAATTAGCCAAGCCGACGCAGAACCCCCAAAACAAGCTGGATGTGCCCCATCAATGTGCAGACTCCTGCACATCCATGCTACAGTACCAAGAAACCAGCACACTGACACTCAATGCACAACGACACGGTTCAATGACTATTTGTTCTCAATGGTGTGAGGGTACAATAGCACATAGCAGACATCGGCTGAGTGGAGAACGACAGCGATGGTTTGCTACTCACATGTCTGGCACGATTTTTTTTTCTATTAGTCCTAATGCGAAATAAGCATTGAGACTGCGATTAGTTATCTGCGGCTGCTGCGGCTGCTGCTGCTGGTAGCGGGATGTGGCACTTGCACGATAGAGACGCGAATAAAAGATGCAGTCAGAGCAGTAAAAAATGTTGTTATTTTTTCCTCCTATTACGCCCCCCTACTGCAGCACGGGCCTCTGCCTGTATGACATTTCCCGAGCAGCTGGGGTGAGAGTTCACAGCCAGACAACGAGGCAGAGAGGAGCGGAAAGAAGGTAAGAGCCGCTGGAGGACCAGAGAGGAAAGGTGTGTCTGCCTGAGAGACAACACGGAGGGACAAAAAACCACCACAGAGGGAGGAAAGAGCATCACCACCTGGGTGCACCTTCCTAGCCTTCCCTCCCACTGTATCAGGAAAATCTTGCGTAATTTAATTACTTGCAAATTTATTGGGAATTTGCACAAGTGAAGAAAAATGTCGCCTTAATTGGCGCCTCCCTCCAGTGATGAGAGAGCTTTTTTAATTAGTATCCATACACAGTGTAGAAGTACCCCAGTGTAATATAAGAAAAAATATATATATGAAATCAATTATTTTATATACATATATATATA
>OMLM01014719.1:0-12156 GCA_900302695.1 Helostoma temminkii | reverse complement strand
TAATTAATGTGACATACTTGAACTTCAAATGTACCATAGCCTCAGTCCTAATGCTGTGTCCAGTTAGACGTAGCAGAAACAAAGACGTACCTGAAGCAATGTCGCCACTCAGTGGTTTTTTCGATGTATGGCAGCTTGCATCGGTTTGTCTTATAGTCTTTACTACTGGTGGTATCCCGTAACCTAAAATTTCTGTCGATGCATTGTTTACTCAGGGTTTCTCTTAAAAAAAATGTTCGTTGTTTTACGTTTACGTTATGACACAGAAAAATGATGCTTATACACACAACCGCTACAAACGCCACAGTAGCAGGCTTCTAATAGCACCATGTTGACTAAAATGACTTCACACATTTAGCTGTATTTAAAAACACCTACTTTATAACATTAAAAACTCAGATTAATAACATAACCAGCCTACAGTGGGTAGAGTGGCTAGCTTAACTGTTAGCACCTGTATTAGCTGTTAGCTGATTTACACACCTCTTTCGTCGTAGCTGTGCTTTCAATACCGAGTAAACCATACAGATCCATCTGCAGAATATCCTTGGCCTTTCCGGACATTTTTGTTAACAAGGAATCTCAGCACCAACACAGAAAAACAACAGAAGTGAAAGAAACGTTAAATTTCGGCTAATTCAAATGTTTGTTGTGGTTCCAGTTCAAGGGAGCACGAGCGTTACGTCTTCAACCTTTCACCTCGGATGTGCACTGCCATCTGGGAAATGTAGTTTTTGTCTGCGAACCAAAGCATTTAATCACACGCGTATACGTACAGTAGTTTCATCATCAGTTTATTTCAGGTGAAATTGCTTCCAGAGTAATTTCAGGTCGAATGGGACACTTCAGTTCATATTCATGGGATATTTAAATACAGCTGTTTGTAACCTGACAGCTGCTTTTTGTGTATCTCATACAATTACCACTATCCACTGAAAGGAGACAAATAGGTTGTCAGCATTTCGAAGCTCTACTTGATCAGTTTCGAATTTTCTGTGAATTTTTAAGGTTCTGGAAAATACTGATATTTGAGAGTAAAAGGAGTATGAGGTAAATGTTTTCCTCACGACCATATTAACATACTTTCTCGAGCAAACTTAAACCTGCATATTAAAGTGCTGACATTTTAGATGGTCCATATGAATAATACAGTTAACAGCACTCTGGTGCAACAGACTGAATACAAGTGCATCGTGGCAAATAAATTATATAACAGCTACAATGTAACAAACCATTTTCTTGATTCATGTTCTGCAAACAAAGTTGAAAACTTTTTAGTTTCATCACTCTACAAATCTTCCTTTTAGCATTGCCGACTGCCAAACTTCATGTGCACTATACTGTTGTGTGTTGTTCGGAGGGGAGAGAACGTATGGTGTAAAAAGGGTACAGGCAGTAGCATCATGATTTGCGGTTGCTTTGCTGCCTCTGGACCTGGACAACTTGTGGAGAAGAGAATGAATTTCCAAGTTTATCAAGGTATTCTATAGCATAACGTCAGGGTGGTTGTCCACCAGCTGAAGCTCAAAACAGGCTGGGTGATGCAGCAGGACAAACACCCCAAACATCAAGTGAATCTACTACAGAATGACTTTAGAGAGACAAAATCCACCTTTTGTAGTGGCCCAGTCTGGGACCCCAGTCCGATAAAGAGGCTGTGGAATGACCTCAAGGGAACTGCTCACACTAGACGTCCTAATAATATGGAGAAGAATGGTCCAAAATTCATCATGGACAGTCGGGATAGGCTCCAGCAGCCCTGCAAGGACAAGTGGTTAGGATAATGGATGAATAGATGGTCCTACCAGTTATTAAAAGACTGCTACCATTACTTTTTCTACAATCGCTCTTTATGTTTAATAGGTGTGTTCTATAAAGACTGTTTGTGACTGTTTGGGTTTTATCAACTTGGAAACGCTTGGAATTTGTGACCTTGGTGACCATATTTCATGACAAATACTTACAGGAAACCAGGAAATTGCAAGCAATTCTTGTTCTTGTGACTGTATGTGTGCTGAATTTAGTGCTGTGATAAAGTATTTTTCCCCTCCCTGATTTTTTATTATATTGCATATTTGTCACACTTAAATGATTCAGATCATCACACAAATTTTAATATTTTATACTAATATTACACAAAGTGAAACCTGAGTAAATACAAAATGGCATTTATAAATGATTTCATGGGAAAAAAGCTGTCCAAACCAGGAGTAGCTTGCCAAAATTACTCCAAAAGCACAATGACAACTCATCTGGAAGGTCATAAAACAACCCAGAACGACATCTAAAGAACTGCAGGCCTCACTTGCTTCAGTTAAGGTCAGTGTTTGTGATTCAACAGTAAGAAAGAGACTGGGCAAAAATGGCATCCATGGAATGTTCCAAAAAAAAACACAAGGGCTCATTTCACATTTGCCAAAAACAAAGAAATATCCCCAAGGCTGTGGGCAAATATTCTGTGGATTGATGAGACAAAAGCAGAACTTTTTGAAAGGTGTGCATTCTGGTACATCTGGTGTAAAACTAACACAGCATTTTATAAAAAGATCATCATATAAACAATCAAACATGATGGTGATAGTGTGATGGGCTGGGGCTGCTTTGCAGTTTCAGGATATGAACGACTTGCCATAATTTATGGAACCATGAATTCTGCATTCTACCGGAAACTCCTGAAGGAGAATGTGCAGCCATCAGTTTGTGAGCTCAAGCTCAAGAGCAATTGGAGTGGCCTCCAAAGCCCAGGCTTAAATCAGATTGAGATGATGTGGCATGACTCTAAACAAGGTGTTTATGCTTGAAAGCCCTCCAGTATGTCTTAAATAAAACGTATTGCAAAGATGAGTAGGCCAAAATTCCTCCACAGCAATATGAAAGGGTGGCACAACCAGTTAATGGGTTTAGGGGGCAATTACTTTTTCACACAGGGCCAGGAAGGTTTGAACAGCTTTAATCCCTTAATAAATAAAATCATCATAAAAAAACGGCATTTTGTATTTAATCCGGTTATTTTTAGTTTTATATAAAAATTTGTTTGATGACCTGAATCACTTAAGTGCAACAAAAAAGGAAGAAAAAAACCAGGAAAGTGGCAAATACTACTTCCTTTGTTTTACTTAAATCAACATGCTTGACCCAGTTGGAAGGAAATTCTGTGTTGAATTTCAAGCTGCCAAGCTGGCCCAAACTGGCATGCATGGGCTTTGATAGGGGATCACTAGTAAGATGAGGAATACTTTAGTTTAATATTAATAATGATATTGTTTTTATTTGAAGAATAAACAAAATATTAAAACAACTGATCTGATATCACTACACAACACCTGGGCAGTATAGCCCAAATTTATATCAACATACGGTATAAATCATAAATCTCCTTGAAACAAAATGTGTAGCATTTGTATAGAATAAATGTTATTTAACTCCAATGACATTTCCTGAAGAGAGAGGAACTTGTGTTTTTGTTATCCATTGTTGCAGCATTTCCTGCAGGATGGAGTGGGGTCATGTGATGCAGAATCAGGAACATGTCCTGACATATCAAGGAACTCCTTTTTTCAAAGCCAGTAGGAAAAAGGTTCATGGAAAAGCCAATTTTTTTTGGATATATTCTGATCACTCTTTCACCATAGACTGGCTTTTGTCAGCATATTCATTCTGACACTGAGTGATATGATGTTTGGTCCATCAGCCCAATTATCATTACCGGTTCCTGAATCAGTTTCTGCCTAACATCATGGCTAACGACTATTTGTTGATATACTTATAGAACAATGATAGCTTCAAGTTTGAAGCATTTGATTCCAGCTGGTTCACGATCCTGTTTGACAAGCTCATATTAGTGATGAGCTCATGATAGTTGTTCAATAGCTTTTGTTGCTTACTTTAAATAAAGCAGTACCATGTGTGATGTTTGTTTTTCAATCTGACCAGCTGACATTGTTTTGCTATTGTGCAAATGCCCTGGTGTTGTAGCTTCAGATAGAAGCCACATTGTCTTTTTAGATTAATAGAACTTCTTGTTTTGGTGACACTTTGGCTCAGGAGACCTGAAGCAGCGACAGTAAGATTCTACTATCTACTGTTCCCTAAGACAGTGAAACAAGTCACAGAGGACACAATAATAGATTCACTTCAGTGAAATTCCAACTGAGGATTCATTCCAGCTTCTTCACTGCCCTTAAGAATAAATGCAAACACTTTACTGGAACGTGTTGTTAATTAAGGGATGTTTTTATTCGTACAAAATGACTGAGCAAAGTTATCTTCATGCTGCAAAAAAGTTGTGAGCTCTGTGAGAGATATTTATTTTAGTTAAATGTATCATCAAACTTGGAGAGAGGGAAACTAGATTGCACCACCAGCACTGAAACCACTTTGACTCCCACTTGGCTTCAGGGCAATCTGACCTAACACACACCCTGAAGGCTGGGCATTCTATCTTCACTTTTCAGATAAAACCACATTGACCCAAGAATATAATAAGATTGTATTTAAATGTACTGACATCTTATGCTGTCAAAACCCCTTGAGCAACATGGAAAATGCCAAGCCAGGTCATTTTTCTCTCTAGCAGGTTAAGTCCAGCTGGATGGGCAGTGTGGGGAGAGAAGGGCACAACCCCAGCCTGAATTCAGCATGACAAAAAGCTTAAAGCTACACAAATCAGCCACAGACCGGAAATCAGACATTTCCTTTCCTTCAAACTAAGACACCCACCTTGGAGATTCCTTTGTGTTTACATCTAATACACACTATGACAAATATTTGTCTTTCTCAGATGTGTCTTAATTTACTACAGCACCAACACTTAGTTTCACTTTTTGCCTGTAGTGTTAAAGCATTTTGTGTATATATGTATGTCATTTCAGATGTTCAATGAATATTTTGTAATCAGTTAAATGCTTAGATATAGGTGTCGAAGCTGTGTTGTTTGAAAAAGTATTGCTTGATTTTGATATTGCTGGGCTAATTACAAAATTATGCACCATCTCGGTAATTGTATTTGCCTGTTCTCTGCTTTTGTTTTGTTTGTGATTATTATTTTCACATTTACAACACTTTAACACTTAATGGCACTGACACTTGTACTATCTTATTGGCCTACTTGTTTCACTAGCTACTACTGTAGACATCACCACGCCACAGCGTTCAGATAGGCACTGAATTTGCATTGCTTTAGTATGTTTTACAGCAAGTTTGTTGGATTCGCTTCAAGTAAACAGTTAGGCGTGTTTTATTATGAAAGTGTTGACCGGATGTTACAGTTCAGTAATGCTGCCTTGACGTATTCTCACTCTGTAGTGAGTGAAAGCTCAGGAGCAGTAGAAATTTGAAAGCGGTGCTCTCTCAGGATCAGACTTGCTGCTCGGTAATCTTTAGGATCCTGCGTTTCATCTGTTGGCAGAACAAAACCACGAGTGGATAATTGCAAAGCGCTCCTCCCGCTGAAACACTTCACAGGACGCGATTCTTCAAGTGTGCATCTATGGAATAAGACAGGTAAGGCATCACACTTGTCTTTAGTCACATATAACGTTGTGACAGCGCATTTAAAGATGTGACACATAGTAACGACAGTGATTAGCCACATCTCTCTGCTTCCTTGTGTCTTTTATTCATGACAGTAAGGTGACTACTCCCGTTATGTCCTCTGGTATGCAACGTTAGAAGAATCGCAGCGTGATGTTGCACCGTTAAGATGCTATATTTACTCCTCTCTATTTATTGTAGGCCAGTGGATAATGCAGATTAGTAATCTGGCAATTGCATTCTGGTGTCACAGTCTTGTCGAGCCACCCTGGACGTGGCAGTGTGGCTTGACTCTAAACCTCTTGCCTTGGACAGCATGAAGGGAGGAAGGTGATGAAAAAAGCACTGTTGGCAAAATCTACTTGAACTGAGAACTGCAGGTTTAAGGCTCTGAACCAACTGGGCTGTCACTCATGTTTTGTCAGCTAATGTGCAGATGTTAAATGTGTCAATTGCTGAAAAAACCCTCAAACAGTCAGTGAATAAAGAGGACTTGTGGATGTGCTTGTAGACTTTGCAGCCACGTTGGTAACTCCCTTAAACAACAGAGCAGGGAGGAGGGGAGGTCAGGATATTGGTTAAATGCGCACCAGATGTCCTCTATTGTAATGATCATTCTGTAAAAACAATAAGAGATTTTATAGTGTGTGTAAAGCTTGAGTAATAACCTGTAACTATTCAATAACCAAGCAATATATGATCCATAAGTTAACGTATGTTTACGATGTACCAACACAGTTTTCATGCCAGCATCACCATTTTATATCTCTTTGCTAAGTCTGGCATGTCAGTAGGAGAACGACATGGCTTAAAACAAGTGGAACTTGATTTATGACATTTACTTAATTCCCTGTAAATCAGTTAGTTTATTTACATATATCATTGCTGACATTCACAGAACATTTGTAGAACATTAATTCTCCTGTGTAGGCTGTGCATATGTTTCAGAGGAAATAAATCAGTGGAGTTGTTTCTGCCTTTTCATAAGTGTTGATGCTGTACAGTAGCAGTAGGCTGCTGTGTGGGTGGATTAACCAGAGGATAGGTGAGTGGGCTTGTCCTGTGTGCAGTGAATCAGCAGGCTATTAGTGGTACATGTGGGAGCTCTGGTAGACAAGCTTATATTGAGGGACCTGCAGAAGAATGTGCTGATTTTGTTTATTTCATTAATGTTGATCTTTGGTGTTACTTGCAACCCAAATGTTTGTACATGAACATTTACAATCACAATTCTCAGGAATTAAAGTGAAAATGAAGGAGGAGTGTGAGCTGTTATCTTGAGCCAAGTTTCCTGAGTTAGGAAAGTCCTGGCCTTTCCTCTGGAAGGTTTCTGACCCAGGGGGTGCACAACATAGAGCACTCGTGATGCGTAAACACCAGCTTCTTTTAAGTGTCTTAGTCATAAAATTGGCTTTGAAAGTGAAATCCATTTCACAACACCCCCAGTGCATTTCAGCCAAGTGAATCCTAATAACTTCACAAGTATTCATAACTGTGAAAATTTCTCAGATTACAAGTTTCAACTTGCAACTTTTGTTTTTTTGCTCACACTGAACATAAAATCACTAATTACTCTTGAGTCAAAAAGTGTTCAAATAGTTGTTGGGCTTTATTCTTATTAGCTTGAAAGGAGGCAGGGAGCATTCTATCCATTCTGTGGCTGAGGAGCACAGCTCTTTGAAGGGTACTGAGGAGGCCTATTGTAAAAACACCATTGTCTGCATGGTTGCTGCTGCCACGGTAACACTCTCACACTGGCAGCAGGGCTGAAATGCTGCAGTCACAGCTGACGAATGTCTTGCCAGAAAATGTGAGAAAAGAAAAGCCTTGTTTTACCTTGACTCTACAGAGTGAATAGAAAACCAATTTGTCAGATTTTTCACAAGTCATTACTTCTGTTCTCTGCAAATTACCACCCATCCATTACCAAGCCATTTGGAAACAGCTTGTAACAGTGCTTTTAGTTTACTGGGGGGTTTTACATATAGGACCATGATTGGTAAGCAGAACTTCATGTTGCCTAAGTGGTAAATGCTATAATTCCTTTTAGTACTGCTCTCTGTATGACCTTTTCACAGAGCATTGTGTTTGTTCGTACTAATAACTCAGTGTCTCATCTGTATATCCTATCTTTGCCAAATGTGAAATCACAACAGGAGTCAGAAGAAGCACTCACACTGTTCATTTGTTTTAGAACAACTAACATCACAACTGCAGCACAGAGATAATATTTTTAGACTTTTGAAGAAGGGTCTCCCCTTTTTTTGGATCGGACTCTTATCCTGTTGACTTTAAGTGTGGGAATGTAATTATACTTGTTGTGCACTGCAGTGGTTAGTTTTTAGAACTATGGGGGTAGACAGGTTGTCAAACGGGAGATCTGCACCCTGGGAATATGACAGAAAAGGGCACTTGAGGGATCAGTGTTTGCACTCATGTCAAATATATTCACATAATGTTTGTGAAAATGTGCTTCCTGCATATATTTATTTTCAGGGGTTTTTCACAAGTTTATTTTTCCCAGTAATCTGCTTTTAATGCTTTATTTAAAAGCTTTATTTATTATTGTAAATACACATTGTCCAGATAGCTCTGATCCTGGCTTTGTATAGTTTTGATGAGCTGCCAGTGAGTCTCTTCTCTTTCAAGCAGGATTAAATTGGAATGTTTGGCAGAGTTGACTGGACTGCTGACATGTCTTTTACTCATCCACAAAGTGCAGACCTATTGTTTCCTATTCTGTTTTCCTTTCTGATAAGACCTTGTTATGGCCTGCTTCCTCTGCTCTGGATAGCAGTGACGACACTGGATGCTGGACAATCGTTATACAATGGTGCAAACAGACACCATCTGCAGTTCAAAACAAGCTATATTTTGTTCCGGAAAAAAAAAAAATTGTCTTGTCATCTGAACACACAGACACTGACAGAACTGTGAACGAATTTCTCTTCTTTCATCCACAGCCATCATGTCGGGGAAATCAGATGGGAAAAAGAAGTGGGCAGCAGTCAGGGATCGTCTGGGCTCCTCACAGGACTCCGATACCCAGCAGGAGGCTAACCTGGAGAGTGCTGATCCAGAGCTATGCATCAGACTGTTGCAGGTTCCCACCGTGGTCAACTACTCTGGGTTGAAGCGTCGCCTGGAAGGTAGCGACCAGACATGGATGGTCCAGTTCCTGGAGCTGAGTGGGTTGGATCTGCTCCTGGAGGCCCTAGACCGGCTCTCAGGACGGGGCTGCTCTCGCATCGCGGATGCCCTTCTGCAACTCACCTGTGTCAGCTGCGTCCGGGCAGTGATGAACTCCTCTGCAGGGATCCACTTCATTATAGAGAATGAAGGATACATTCGGAAGCTCTCCCAAGGTTGATTATACACTCATCAGCTTTTCATTTTGTAAAAAAAGTCACATAAAGCACTTTTTCTTTTTTTATTTTCATCCAGTTATCTGAGATTAGCTTCACACATGAAAAGAATAGTCTAGATGCTGCAGGATATAGATGCTCACATAGAGTACATTAGATTAGACAAGATATTTCAATTAGCCATTATTTCATTAAAAATATCATCTCATGTTTAAGGCCCTGAGGCATCACTTACTTTTTGCGTGCTACATAATAATTTATGTACAATTACATTAAACTGGTCATTTAATCCTGAGCTTCTCTGAGACTCAAGCTACTGAGTTTCCTTAAAATGTGGTGTCACACCATGTTTACAATATTGGATTTTCTCCCTTCTTCAAGCAGAAACATGTCCCACTCCACAACACCACATGTTTAAAAGGACAAAGTTCAAATTGAGTTGTCTAGATGTGGTAAAACAAAGAGTCCCACTTGTATCTACACACAAGGAGGACAGAACAGGGAATCAGGCTTTCTTTAAGAGAAACAGATGGAAAATATGAGGACTCCCACTTGTGTGTGATCACGTTTGTGATTGTTATGCTCCACAGCCTTGGACACCTCTAACACCATGGTGAAGAAGCAGGTGTTTGAGCTACTCGCCGCCCTCAGCATGTTCTCTACAGATGGATATCGACTCTCTCTGGATGCCCTAGACCACTACAAGGCAAGTAGATGCTCATGTCGAAAAATGTTTGTTTGGTTGTTTTAGTAGCTCTGGGGTTTGCCTAACATTATCCTACATCTTTAATGTGAATGATATATACATTAACAATGCCCTCTAGTGGTGTGAGCTGTGATTTTGCAGAACTTGTGCTTTGCAGAATCACGATTAGTTACGCTGACTTTGATTTTCTCTTCAGGGCGTGAAGACACAACAGTATCGCTTCAGTGTAATCATGAATGAGCTGCAGGCCACAGATAACGTCCCTTATATGGTCACACTCCTCAGTGTCATCAATGCCCTCATCTTTGGAACAGATGAACTCAGGCAAAGAGATAAGATGAGGAAGGAATTTATCGGTAGGTTCTCTATTCCACTGCTGTTTAACAGCCAATCAGGAGACTAGAGTCCCATCATGAGCGAGGTTACACTGTGGTAAATTGTTAGAGCAACAGTGTTTCCCTCCTGTACTGAGCATGACTGCAGAGGGGAAAACAGGCCATTAGCAGGAGCTCTATAACAAATATCTCTGTCACTGGGTCTGTCTAAGAATAGTTCTAATGGCCTAATTCTGACTTTGACAAAATTCCTGAGAACTATAAAGTGTAGGAAAGCATTGTGTGTTCCTCCATTTTACAACCTAACTATAGTCAACACTCTCACATTTATTAAATAATGCCGACTTAATTTTACTTTGATAATATCTTTGATAAAGCTATTGATACTCAGTCATACATCTGTTTTCACTGGTAGATTATTCCCTTTTATTGATCGGTCAGAACATAATACACTTAGTGTAGCGTTGCCAAAAGAAGCAGTGCACTGGAAATAGTTGTAAATATTCAGGAGTTAGCATGGTTGTCAGGCTAATAGCAGAAGTACAAAAAGTGTATTAGTATTAGTATTAGTATTTTACCAGACCTCTAACTTCTGCCACAGTCCATACACTCTATGTAACCAGACAGCATCTCTCGCTCTCTGTTGTTTGTGCAATTAATGTAAACAAGAAACATTTCCTGAGTGAGAGATCAGCCTCGCCCCCTCTGCAAACCAGCTGCAGAGCCTTGACATTTCACAAGAATTCTGATGTGACTGCACCATTAAGGTCAATGAAGTTCTTCCCTTGTGTCTTTTCCTTGTGTCTTAGCCCCTTCCACTAAGGATGCTTAGAAAGATGCAAGTTGAAGCCCTTCATTGAAATGCCACCCGCTCAACTTGGACCAATCAGCCATCTGATTGACCACTCCTCTTTTGTAATTGCTCACCTGTGGCTTCCTGCTAATCCCCCAAAACTAACATATGCCACTGTGAAGAGATGTGCGAACATTTTTTAATATTAACTTTCTGAAAAACTGCTAATTGAGTGCTGTGATACGATACTCAGGACTGTGTTTTATTGTTGTCTTTCAGGGCTTCAGTTACTTGATATTTTGCCAAAGTTAAGGTGAGCCTTTCTTTTGTTGTTCACATTTAAGCAGATTTTATACAGTAAATTAAATGTGAGTTACACGTCAGCCCATAATCACTGAAAGCGAAATAGTGCTTTTAGGAACATTTGTTTGCAATTTGTATCCATTAATGGCAGTTATTTGAGCAGAGGTTGCTGTTAATGCTTTTCACATAAATGAAAATGGTATTTAAATGCAGTGAAGTCTCCCCATCATGATATTTGTGTGGAGTGCAGGGAGCAAGATGATGAAGACTTGATTATTCAATGTGAAGCTTTTGAGGAGGCAATGGCTGAGGACGAAGAGGAACTGCTGAGAGTGTATGGGGGCATTGACATGAATAATCACCTGGAGGTCTTCACTGCACTTTTCAACAAGGTGAGAACTGATTGACTGATTGATTTTTATCATGCACTGGTAAAAACAAAGATGATCCTTTAAAGGCTGAATGAGCATTTTGTTGTTGATCTCCCACATTAAAGAATACATTATGTTGACTTTCTAAAATATGGCGTTCTATGCATTGAGTTATTGTGTTTCTGACATTTAATATCATGTAAACAGGAAAATCTTTCTTATGCACGTGTTCATGTGTGTGCAGGTGAGCAGCTATCCAGCTTCTCTCCATCTGCTGTCCATCCTGCAGACGTTGCTGGTGCTGGGCCCGAGCCGCACTGACATCTGGCTGGCTCTGGAGACCATCACTAACAGAGCCATACTGCTGGCACAGGACTGTGAGTCAGCACTGAAGTAGCAATACATTAATTTTAGGTCAGCACCCTAATGGTCTAATGGCTAGGTAACAGCCTCCTCGGTGATTAATAGGAGAAGAGGAGTGCTTATCCAGGAAACTAGATCATAGTGATGAAGCAGAGGCAGCAGGTGACAGGTTGACTAATAGCTTTTGTTTTAGTGAGATAAGTTGTTTTTAATGGGGTTCATTAGCGTGCCTGTGTGTGTGTGTATGTGTGTGTGTATGTGTGTGTGTATGTGTGCATGCATGGATTTGTAATCCAGCTCAGATGGAGTCCTGTGAGAGGATCATGCAGCGGCTGATGTTTTCCAAAGGCAGAAGCTGTGAAGGTCATCATGAAGTGGATGGGCATCT
>OMLM01014717.1:0-10967 GCA_900302695.1 Helostoma temminkii | reverse complement strand
AATTTTGAGAAATGTTCATTCTAGGAAATTAAACAGGATTTCTATTTTCTATTTTAATTAGTACTGCTAATACATAGGGGTCAAGTACAGTTATTTTTTCACATAAGGCCAAGCATTTTGTTTTGTTTTGTTTTATTTTCTTAGCCTTAATAAATGAAACCATCATTTAAAAACTGCATTTTGTATCTACTCGGATTATCTTTATGTAATATAAAATTTTGTTTACTGATCTGAATCATGTGACAAAGAGTGAGTATATGCAAAAACATTTTTAAAAAAGAGTTATATTTGGTCAATAGTATATATAAGTATGTCAATACATTTCAGGACTATGGTAACCTGGTAATTGCTATAATATATTTATTTTGGTTGTTTCCAGAATAAATTGACAGTAGTTAAAGAACCAACGTAGAGTGTATGTTGATGTGTATATTTACCTATGTCCTAATATTAATCTTGTGATGCCTGGGAAAGGCAAAAGACAACAGACACATGATGAAATGCATGTTGACTTTGGATTTTTCCTGAAATAGCAGGGAGCAGAACAAAGACAGACTCATTAAATATGTATTATGAGCACAGCAGCCCCTGTGCTTCTTCCTCATTCCTGCTTCATCCTACTTAATTGCTGAAAACAAGCTGAGGACATACCAATACCACTATTGTTTGTACTGTACACCTAAGTGCTTCCAGGAAGCATTGTGCCAACTACTGTCTTTTATATGCAAGAAGTCCTGCACAGTCATGTTAAAGTTATCCACCATGAGAAAAATGCTCTTTTTAAATTGGATTTAATTACAGATGCATTTACATATGTACATGCGTGTGCTTATGCATCATGAACAACCTGAATGAAAATGTTCAAACATAGGCTATAATTAACTAGTAGTTTTAGCTCATGGGCTCTTCCATTGTACAAGATTTACAAGCATTGGTGGCCTCTTGATGTGCATCTATACTGGACCATGTCCATAAAGACATCAGGACAGGAAAAGCTACTATTTTATTGGTATTGAGACATAATAAGTTGCAACTAATTAATTTTACAACCTTATTACATACTTGTTCAGTACGGTTCAGTATATATAAAAGTTATATACAGGACTTCATTGTCCACTTAAACCCCCTGTTTTAAATTAATTCAGAAGCACACTGGCTTCCTGTGATGGCAGATGGTTCCTAGTTATCTTTAATCGAGAAGAGATGTTTGTTGTTCTTGTTTGACATCTGTGTATTGACTGATGGACTTTCCCACCATGCATCTCAAATTCTGCAGTGTTAATGAGTGTTGATTGTCAGAAATGATTACTGTATATGATGAGGTGATGTTGACAAGTGTTGATTGGTGAGTTGTTTATCCACTCTGAGAATGGTATTACATTTAGTCTGGCGGGTGTGAAAACTGATGTAATGTTATTTTTATACCATCTGAGTTAATTTAATTCAGACTATTTTTCTGTGCACAACACTTGTGCCTCCTCGGTGTTGCTTTGATGTAGACCATCCACACAAAGCACTCTATGCTTCACTGTTCCTCCTAAGTGCTGCAAGGCACTCATTATGTGGAAACAACTTGCAGGGTAACCTCTGCTCTCCACTGAATTACAAGATGACTCTAATAAGGAGGATCTCATTTATGCCCCCCTGTACGGAGCTTCCAATTCAATCAGTTAAGAAGTCACATCATGCTGCACTTAGATGTACTGTAGATCTCTGCCCATCTCTGAAATGGGTCAAAACCACGATCAATTGTTTTAAGAGTATATTTATATTTAAGTCTTGTGTTAGACTGCCATACTTTCCCACATTATGATTTTCAGTGCTTGCATTGGCTTTTTGCCCATCTTATTGTTATGTGGATGTGCAGCATAATTGTACGTTTCTTTATAGTTACACCATAAATTAAACACAGCAAGCCTGGTAATAAAAACAAATACTTCACATTGTTTTATACACAATTGAATCATCACAGAAGATTAATCAAGCACATAAATTACACCAGAATGTACACAAATGCAAAGGGGGGGGGATGAAGCTATTGATAACACTGAAACAGGGTGAAACCTGTGAAAGTACAGTATATGCTGCTGACCTGTGACAACA
The DNA here is from genome assembly GCA_900302695.1 of Helostoma temminkii. Taxonomy (NCBI): domain Eukaryota; kingdom Metazoa; phylum Chordata; class Actinopteri; order Anabantiformes; family Helostomatidae; genus Helostoma; species Helostoma temminkii. The sequence goes on along the minus strand of OMLM01014717.1, from coordinate 8,864 downwards.
TCATCCGGTAGATTATTCAGGAGCAGTGGCATGTGTTGTCAGAGACTACAGAGAAATGTAAACAATGAATGGAATGGAATAATACTGATACGAAGAGTACCAGTTGGGAACATAGAAACCTGGCATAGAAGCATATACAGTCTTATATGTATGGATAGTTATTGACTGTCCACAATTTGGGTTATGAGTTTTCTTTCATAAGGCTATTGTTGTCAGTGTTCTGCAGTATAGCATATTAGCAAGATGCTGAATTGCTGATTGTGCCATTTCAAGCCAAAAGGGTTTTTGCTGAAATGCCTATGAGACTAGGATGAGAAGTGGGTGTCAGATGCCTAAACCAAAACGCAGTCATTTTAGTGCAAGTGATGCAATAGAAGAGACACATTACAGAAATCTCAGATACTTTGATGCAAAAGCCTAGACTGCAGACACATTCTTGGGCCCCGCTCTCTTTGTTCGGGTGGATGATTTGGAAACAAACACATTTGTTACAGTGAGTGAGCATGTCTTCAGGAGAAATCCTATCTTCAGTGATCAAATGTTTTATTACTGAAGACACCCAGACAACAACATTCCTCCCTCCTTAGCTTAATTAATGTATATTTTTTCTGTTGAAATGGACAACCTCAAAAGCTTTGCTGATGTGGCCTACTCCATCCTCCAACCTCTCCCAACCCATTATTAATGGCGGCCTTCTTGTGAAAAAGAGGAAAACAAAGAGGAAAATTATTATTATGACCTAATTGGATCTAAGTAGGAAGTGGCAACAGAGCAGTGTAGACAACCAACAAAAAAGAAAAAAGTATAGCCATGACAAGAGAAACATACTGTGGCATGACCAATCATGCCTACACATGCAAGTAGGGCAGTGCTGTGAGATACATCACTCACTTTTTAGGGAAACTGGATGACCTTGGTATTTTCTTTTATTGGGGATGTAGTACTTAGTCTCACTGGTTTCAGGGGGACAGTCAACACATAATAGCTTTCATTCTCCCCTCAGCTCACTTAGTTGCTAAACTGTCACAGGAACCATGTAAGGCCTGTCTGTGTCTCAAGTAACATTATGAGCACAAACACCAGCAGGGTCACAGAGAACAGACACAGCTGAGGTGAATTACATAACCATCCTGTGTCGCTCTTGCAGAACCATGCAATTTTAACAGAATTCAATCTAATACACAATAAAAACTGCTTTAAATGTTTCACACCATGTGTCTAGGACTTCCGAGCGTAAGAGAAGCTAAAAAATAAGTCACACACAGGTACTGGTTTATCCACTTTGGTGAAGTCCAAGCTAATGATTTAAAACCTTACAGAATTTAAAAATACAACTAAATTATATAGAAAACCCAACAAATTCCCTTTGAGCAAGCACTAGGCAACAGTGGAGAGGGGAAAACTAAATTTTTAATAAAGGAAGAAACCTCCAGCAGAATCAGGCTCAAAGTGAGCGGCCATCTGTCTCGACCTTTTGGGTGAGTAGAAAGGAAGAGAGAAAAGGACAAAAGGTCACAAAAAATAACAATAACAAGCAACAACACAACAACTGAGCCAGCAACTGAACACCGGAAAAACACAGCTTTAGGCTGAGGATACCTGTAGAAAAAGAGATAGAGAGACAGTGAGAAGCACAACTACGGGAGAGAGAAGACACAAAGTTAATAACATGCAGTGGTGGTGTATGAATAGATGGTGAAAAGAGGAGGAGCTCAGTGTGTCGAGGGAGGTCCCATAGCAGTCTAAATCAGTAGCAGCATAACTACGAGATGGTTCAGAGTCATCTGAACCACCTCTGACTATAAGCTTTATCAAAAAGAAAAGTTTTAAGCCTAGTCTTAAAAGTAGAGAGGGTGTCTGCTTCCTGGAATCTGCTCTCAGTTCAGAGCTGTTTCAGCAGAGGAGCTTGATAGCTAAGGGCTCTGCCTCCCATTCTACACTTGGAAACTCAGGGAAACACAAGTAGACCTGCACTATGAGAGAGAAGTGTTCTACTGGACTGATATGGTGCTATAAGGTCCTTAGGATATGAAGGGGCTTGATCATTGGTGCTTTATAAGTGAGTAGAAGGATTTTAAATTATATCCTAGATTTTACAGGGAGCCAACAGAAGGAAGCTAATGTAGGAGAAATATGTATTTTGGATAAGCTGGAGGCTTTTTAGGGAGTTACTGGGACATCCTATTAGAAGAGAATTACAGTAGTTTAGTCTAGAAGTAACAAATGCATGAACTAGTTTTTCAGCGTCACTTTGAGATATGATGCTTCTAATTTTAGCGACATTTGTCAGGTAGAAGATTATAATGCCTAATATAATACATAATGCCTTCAAACTTTGAACCACACCCAAATTGAAGTCACACACAGCCAGAATCAGTCCATTTCGAGTGTAAAATGAATCCAGTATCAATGAACCAATCAACAGTCTAATGTGTGCACACACATAATGGTCTGTCCATGCCGCCAAATCCAAATAAATGGAGGGAGTGCACTTCTAACATACTTGGTGTAATTAAGTAAAATTACAATGTTTTCCACAAAGAAAAGTTTAAGTTGGTGTCACTGTTACCACTGATGGAGTACCAACCTTTATCTACTGTATCTCACCTGACCAATTATGTTTTTTTATATTTATTAATAATATTATTGCTCTATCCTGTATTTTTTTTTTTACTATACTATATATATAATGTCCTCCTCAGGGGATGAATAGTGTTTACTGGTAACATATTACGGTAATATTGTTTTTTCACAATCAAGTAAAGTAAAGAATTACAATTTATCAAAAGAAAAAAATACTACAGTAATTAGGAGAAAAAACAAATTCATTTTTTTCTGGATAACGAGATAATTTATCAATATCAAAATTGATATTGATATCTGATCATGTCTGTCTCATCTGTCAAAGTTTACGTTAATGAAAATATGATTTAGCTTGGACTTTCCATATGATTTTGTTGATGTCTCAGTAGTGGTTAAGTTAGACCACAGAAAAAAAACAGCACCCACCTACTCCCCCCTTTCTCTACTTTCAGCTGTCCACTCCTCTGTGGTGCTAAAGGGCAGCAGGGGCAACTAGCTAAGTAAAAAAGTGTATCATCATTATGCTAAAAAAATAAACTACAAGATTGAAGACACAACTGTGATTAGTTGAAACCATGTCTTAAAAATGAGTTAAAAGGTTTATTTAACAAAGTCAGTAAATAATGAGAGGGGTGTGAGGAAGAAGGCTTGAGAGAGAAATCCAAATCTACGACAATGACAGAAGCAGGTAACCAGAGGATTCAGAACACAACAAGACCATAGGGAGATGATTCCCAGAGCCAAAAGACAAGGTCCAAGCCAGTTTATTGACCTTACTAAGAAGAGAGACCTGGGAGGAAACCAAGGGAGGCAGAAGCCTGTTAATGTAATTTATTATTTTGTTAGAGACAGAGAAGCTTTGAACAGGGTCAAAAGGTCTTAGTTCTGCTGCTAAGCAACAAGAGAAATCTTTGCAGTTTTTACTCCAGGGCACATGCATATCAGTCATATGCTTTGTGTGAACCTTCTTAAAAAGTGGATTCCAAGAGTTGGTGGGAGAAAACAGGTGCTGTTCATCCAAGGTGTGAAGGAGGAAGAGGACTTAGATGGTCAACACTTGACCTTGTCTCAGCCTTCAGGCCTGGATGTGAGTTATCTGACTATGAGGCATCTCAGTGCCACCTGGGAGGAGCATGACATCTTACGGAAGTGCTGGAATGCTTGCATTATGCAGGACTGACAATCAGTTCAGCTAAGCATGCCTCTGTGGGTTCATTTATTTGATTATTCCTTACAAAAAACAACTTTTTTCAAGCTACAAGAGTGATTTACCCACGTCTACACTGTATTTCTGATCAATCTGATATTATATTTTCCCAAAAACATGGTAATTTTCAAGTGAGTGCAAACTTTTCACTTTCACTTCACTTTTCACACAACATAATGCATACACATTATGTTGTAATTTACAACAAAAATACTTTAATTAATTTGTAGTGAATATTATGAGTTACCACAAAAAAAAAGCGTAGATAAAAAAATTGAATAATAATATGAAACAAAAGTACCCCCCCAAACCAGATGAATGCAAGATGAGATACACACCTTCCAAAAATTTTTATTTCATCAGTCCACAGAAACGTACTTGCCCCAAAATCTTGAGATAATTGAGATGTTTTTTGACAAATGTAAGATGAGCCTTTGTGTTCTTTTGGTCAGCAGTGGCTTTTACCTTGGAACTCTCAAATGGATGCCATTTTTGTCAAGTCTCTTTGTTATTGTTGATTTATGAACGCTGACATTAACTGAAGCAAATGAGGCATGCAATTCTTTAGATCTTGTTGATGAGTAAGTGGAAAGATCCACCACTGTTCCAAGTTTTGTCCATTTGTGACTAATTTCTCTCACCGTGGATTGCTGGAGTCCCAAAGCTGGAGTCTAAAATGGCTTTGGAATCTTTTTCAGACTGATTCATGTCAACTACTTTGTTTCTGTTCTTGAATTTATGTAGCTCACCGAATGATGTGTTTCTTTTTGAGATGTTTTAGCTTTGTCAGACAGCTTCTGTTTAAGTGATTTCTTTTTTTCATTGCATTTTGTATGAACTCCGGTAATCTTTGTGGAATATTAATATTTGTTGGATGATCTTTATCATTTAACTGTAACAAATATGCAAAACATACAGTGCATATAAAAACTATTCACCCCCTTGGATGTTTCACCCTTTTACTGACATCAATCATGATCAATATAAGTTGGTGACTTTGACAAAAACATTTCAGAAAAATACCTCATTAAGTCACAGTGAAAACAGGTTCCTACAAAGTAATGTCAATTTAAAAATATGTAAGGTGAACTGTAGGGTGAATACTTATTATAGGCACTGTAAATATGGAAGGGGGCAAGTACTTTTTCACAGAAAACACAATTTACTAGTGTATATGTTTATGAAGTTTAATGTAGTAGATTTTAGATGTGTCACAATTTGTTTATTAAAAGCAAATCTTAATATTTGCTTTCACTGAATGTATTGCTCAGAAACACAGGTCCAATCCAAAATCTGATCCACAGAATATAACCATGTTCCATAAACAGGTTAGGAAGATCAGGTGTGATTTACAGAAATGCAGAGAGACAGGTCCAAGTAAACAGACCCAGGGTTTAGTCCTGAACAGTTCTGAATAATAGTAAAGTCCACAGTCAGGTCAGAAATAGACAGAGCTGGAGGGGATTATATGGGGAGAGAACTAGGCTGATTAGAGTGAAGCAGGTGGACCAGGGAGGGTAAAATAAAGGGTATGTAAAATAAACCAAATAAACCAGGTTCCATGCTGGAGACCATGACACATACTTTTACATAAAAAATAGCCTATTGCGCCGTAACAGTCTGTGCAAAAGAAATAACATACTTTCTCTCATATTTTCTCTCTAAATAGTGCTGAACTAATTAGTGTCTAACTAGTATTAAGCAGCAAATGCCTCTTTATTAGGCAAGGCTCAGCTAAAGAGCTGCAGCTTAAAACCTGTACCTTTAGGCACAATGTCACTTCTCATTAGACTTTTGTCATGTACAATATCTGACCTTGTGAGACATCCCTGTCTGCAAAAAGTTACATTCCTATGCAACTAAATTGCATTTTGTAGCAAACATAATTATTATGTTGTTATTTTATGACAGATCGTGTTTGTGTTTAATTTTTTTCTTTCTTGTAAATAACATTCTGTGTTAAGTGATTTGCTTTTGGTTTTTTGTTTTTCTTTTCTTTTCACTGACTGTAACCCAGTGCTGTGAGTGCCTGAACCCAACCATAAAACCCATTAATAAAGTTGGGGTCACATATCTGGATGTTGTACTTTAAGGCTGGATATTATCATGGAAAAGTGGTGCTGTAGAGATATGTTGCCTGTAGATAGTTAATGGTATTTTAATTATCAATGTATTTCATTTAACATAGCATAAGAGCATATAATCATTATGTAAAAACATGATCTGGTTGCAATTATATTGCTCACTAAAACATGATCAAAAACCCTCACTTTTTCCTTGGAAATGACCATAACCAAAATTTATAGTTTAGTTTGCTCCAAAAGATCAAAGGCAAATTCACTAAGTTTGTAACTAAATCAACATTTTTTTTGTCCGTTTTGTTCTTGCTTTTAAATATCCCTGATCGATCAGTCAGCTTTTAAACCATACCAAAGCAATCAGCATCAGCCGTCAGAACTTTACTTAAGTGATTCCATGTGGAATGGATACTTGTACTTGAACACTTGATTGAGAAGAACTACTCTTAAATATTTGTTAGAAAGTAATTAATCATGCAAAACAGTAAAGAAATCAGTCTGGAACTCAAAAAGTGTCAGACTTATGCACTTCAGACTTCTTGATGCTCATCTTAAGGAGGAGGCAATACTGCCATTTCCAAGCATTTCACAGTGTCTCAAACAGCTGTATGTATGCATCATTGCAAAGCAGAAGAATACAAATTTTTGGTTTCTTGTACAAGCAATCATTGGCATGGTGAAGATTGGGCAAGATTTCAAAAACTTTGGAGAGGAAGATAGTCAGAGATGTACAGAACAGTACCCAGATCTCTGCCAAGCTGGTTGTTGCTGAAATGGGCTCTTGTTGTTGACTTGATGTTTTAAGGCAGACTGTTGTGAGGGCTTTTAATAATGATGGGCTTGGAGGCACAGGGAACAGGACCCAGGGAAGAGGACTATGCTGGCATTTTGGATCATGTAAATAAATCTGCTGCCAGTCTAGTTTTAGGCCTTCTAGCAAGACAATGAGCCAAAGCATACATCAAAGGTGGTCCAAACCTTTTTGAAGGACATCAAAATTAGAACTCAGATGTCCATGTTTGAAAACCACACAGTTTGGATGAGCTGGAAGAATTGGCCATGGAACAATGGGCTAAGATGCCTCAACAGACACATGTCAATGTAGTTAGGAACTACAAAAAGTTATTGTCAGTGAGTCATAAAGGTTGTTTTGGAAGCTATTACAACTTCTTTGTCAGAGTTTTGGTTGTATATAGGACCCAGAAATGCAGCTAAGCACAAACAGGTAGGTTTCTGCAAAGGCTTCCTGAGAAGGTGCTAATGGTGAACACTGGTTTCTGGGAGATGTGGCAGTTTGTCTGCCCCATCCCTCACCATAGTTACTGCTCTTAATTTAAATAATTAAGCACACACAGCAAGGGCTTATCTCTGTCAAGTGCATCTAAGACATGACAGCTTTCCTCTATACAGCATCTATTTTACAGAACACTGTACTGAACTAATTACAGTTCAGTGTAATGGTGGCTTGCATGGTGAGTGTGTTTTGCAGTGGTGACTTGTGTTGCTGAACAAAAGATGATCCCAATGATGGACGCATTAAAGGAAACATTTTATTTTAAAGGTCCATGCAGTGGTTATAAAACATGTTGTCATCACGTGTTAAAATATTATTCAAAGCCATTTCCATGTTGTGTATGGGGTTTATAAAATCTTGATGTGAACAGCTAAAAACAAGGTTTTCAGCTGCAAATCATGTTTGATGTCTTTTAACAGTTAACTGCCTCATAGAACAAATTTATTTCTATGCACTTTTACTGTCTTGGATTTTGTTGATCAATACCAATAATTCAGCATCTGCTGAGACTCACTAACTAATTCTTTGGGCCAAACCATATTTTTAAGCAATACCCCTGTTGGACTTAAATCATGGCTCATCCCCTGCTCATAATGTGCTGTGGAGTGTGAATTTGCCATAGTGACCGGGGGCAATGATTCTCAAACCTGGTCCTGAAGGCACACTGTCCTGCTTGTTTTCCAATTATCCCTGACCCAGCTATTGCTCATTACCTGGAGCAGGTGTGTCCAGCCAATCAGAAGCTGTAAATGCAGGGATAGTTGAAAAAAATAAGCAGAACAGTGTGCTTTCAGGATCAGTGCTGACCTTGGGCAGCCTTATAAAATTTAAGGGGGTCAGAATACTTTCCGTACCCACTGTAAGTTGTAAGCTGCTTTCATAATTCAGATATGTGATACTTTTTCTTAATCCAGTAAAATTATTAATTTACGAGGACTTCAAGTAGTTGTACTTTACTGGAGTATTTCTGTGTTACTTTTAGTAACTCATAATCTTTTACTACACCCCTTGTCATTTCCAACATTGGTTATTAATTACTTTTGCAGGTTTAGATTCCTATAAAAATGATTATAAACTAATAAAGTACTGATCTATGATTTATGGTTAACCACCTGTCCTATGGTGCGAGTAAAATATGATTTGAATGTCTGATATATTTAATCAGTCAGCTTTAATGACAGTTACACAGAAAATGAGCATTGCATCACTCTGAAGATCCAAAATTCAAGATTCAAGATTCAAGATTCAAAAAACTTTATTAATCCCAGTGGGAAATTGTTTTGCCTGTTACAGCTGCTCTCTCATCAAGAAAGGAAAGAAAAGAAAGAACCACTCCCAGAAAAGTCAATTACAACAAAATAACAACGAGAACACACAAATCAAAAATGTGCAGTACTGGACATTGATAGTGACAAACAATATAAATAATGTTATGATGACATAACTTTAGATGTGTCAGTCCTCCACCCTTTTGCAGTAGGTGGAGGAGTTGTACAGTCTAATGGCCACTGGGAGGAAGGATCTCCTGTGGCGCTCTGTGGAGCACTTGACATTGATCAGTCTCTGACTGAACGTGCTCCTCTGTCCAGTCAGAACACTGTGTAGTGGGTGGGAGGGATTGTCCAGAATCGAGAGGAGTTTGGACAACATCCTTCTCTCTGCTACAGTGTGAAGAGGGTCCAGTTCCACGCCCAGAGCAGAA
>OMLM01014715.1:0-11008 GCA_900302695.1 Helostoma temminkii | reverse complement strand
AGCCAAGGTCACTGCAAATGGCTGAACCACCACAGACAATTCACCTGCTTATTAGTCTGGATTCAGACCGACGAGGGTGAGAGATTATGTGTGTGTGTGTGTGTGTGTGTGTGTGTGTGTGTGTGTGTGTGTGTGTGTGTGTGTGTTTGCGCGCGTGCGTCAGCCTGGGTCTGTACCAGTGGAGCGAGGCGGTGATCCGGACGGTCACCAGGCTGTGGGACATCAGAGGAGGGGTGATGGTCAGACACCAGGTCCACGTCCTCGTCACGCCTCGTGTCGTGGTGAGAAGCAGCAGTTTCTCTTCTCGGTCCTTCATCTTATGATGATGCTGCTGATGTTTGTGCATTTTGTTAAGGAGAAAATGAAAAGAACCGTCAGCTGTGGCTTCGTGCAGTTGTTCTTAGGGTCGTGTGTTAATGTTCTTGTGCCCAACTACAGGAGGAGGCCAGGAGACATTTCAACTGTCCCTTCCTGGAGGGAATGGAGCTGGAGAACCAGGGAGGGACAGGAACTGAACTCAACCACTGGGAGAAGAGACTGCTGGAGGTGAACACATCTGCTCTGTGTGAGCTGTTGATACTCATCCACTACTAAAGTCTTCACCATCGTTGCTTCTCTCCATCAGAACGAGGCGATGACTGGCTCCCACACCCAGAACCGGGTGTTTTCTCGACTCACGCTGGCCATCATGGAGGACAGCGGCTGGTACCGAGCCAACTACAGCCTGGCTCAAAGGCTGGACTGGGGCCGCGGCCTCGGCTGCGACTTCGTCATGAAGAGCTGCAAGTTCTGGATGGACAGACAGAGACAAAGGTCAATGATCACAGTTTCACAGTAACATCTGCTGTTTTCAGCGTTAAACAGAAAAGTTCCTGCTGTAGAACCTCACAGGAGACATGTTTATGATGTATAGATGATGACCACTGGGTCATTTTTAAACTGAGAGATTTTAAGACGAATCAACAAATTAGAGTTGCATGAACAAATGTCGACAGAAAAACGTTACAATAGAAATAATATAAACATAACAGTAAATATATGAGGAAAGAAAATACTGAGATCAGTAGCCAGTGTTTGTGTCTTATTGTTGACATCATTAAAAACTGCTTCCACATCTTTGCTTTCAAATTGTATGTCACTGCTGGTGTGTGTGTCGCTGCAGACGCCACCCTGTGACTCCGTACTGCGACGCTGTCCGAGCCTCTCCTCTGCAGCTCACCTGCAGACAGGACCAGCTGGCCGTGGCCGTCTGCAACCTTCAGAAATACCCGCAGGAGCTGCCGCTGGAGTACCAGGTACACACACTGAACGACATCAGAGCTTCCAGCACCGCTGACACGTTTTTCTTTATTTAACATCAGCTTTTTTTATGTACTGTTAACTGCTTTGACATTTTTGAACACTTATTTTTATATTTCCTTCTCTTGCATCTTAGATTTCTTGATTAAATCTACCTTTTTGTACAAATGAAAATCCTGAAACCCGTTTTCATCTCAGCACCAGAGTCCAGAAGCCTCTGGTCTGTCAGGGATACTCACTGTAATTCTGTGTGTGTCAGTATTTTGAGCAGATCCCAGACGTGTCTCCTGACGAGCTGTCATACTTCGGAGGTGCTGTGGAGATCGCTGACTACTGTCCCTTCAGCCAGGAGTTCAGCTGGCACCTGAGTGGAGAGTACCAGAGGAACTCGTACTGCAGAGTGTCTGAGAACCAGCCAGGTACCGTCACTCTACTGCTCTAGGTCACACTCATTGTAAAAAATTAAACAAACTATGACTAAAACATTAAAAGTAGACAAACCAACAAGCATAAACTACTGAAAATGTGATCTTATATAACCAAACCCAGTAGCTCCTGGCTGGTACCGGTTCCTTTAGTCCAGTCACAACTGAGGTTCAGAAGCTGATTTGTGTGTTTACACATTCAGGAACCTCCCCAGTCATCAGATGTTAGATTTATTTTCACCATCATCATAGAATCTGTTGTCGCCAGTGTTGTCTGTGTGATTTGTGTGTGTACGATCAGACTGGTGGAGGAACTACGGAGCTGAGCAGTACGGACCGGACTCTGTGTGTCTGAACCAGAAGTCAGCCTTCGTGATGGAGCAGTGCACCAGGAAGATGAGGTATCCTGACTGGGGCTCCGGGTGCTACAAGGTGGGTGTTATCGGATGCACTATTGATAACGACTGTGTGACTTTCAAACATGTTCGACCCAGGTCATTATTTCCAGGTGGTTCTGGTAGAGACTCTGTCCACAGTGAAACACCTGTGCATATACACAAGGTACTGGATCCCAGCTGACATGTGGGGAATCACAAATGAATGGTCACACCTGTAGAAACACCTGCTGCTCTATCATATTGAACGTCCACGATAAAACTGGTTAAAAATGTTTTTACGTGTCGCAGTCGCGTCTAGTGACACAGACACAGACAAAGAACGACTCAAGACAAATATGACAGTGAGAGCAGAGTAGTAACTAAAGTAACTTAAAGTAAACTTAGTAACTAAAAATGCAGCAGATTCAGTATTTTGGAAGTTGGAATCGTTACAGAGAGATGCTGCTTCTTCAGACTGAAAATAAATATGAAACATGAAAATGTGAATTTGAAATCTGAAGATGAATGTTTCTGTTAGTCAAACAGTTTGTGCTGTGTATCAGCTGTGTCTCTCTCTCTGATCCTCTCTCCCTGCACTGTCACATGAAAAATATCAGAAGGCTGTGTTTTCTGCCACTATGCAGTTAAAATCTGAGCCACTTTCGAAAATAAGTGATGTTGAGAAAAATCTGTTGATTGAAAAGTGTAGACAGATTTTCATAAACTGAAACTCTGCTCTGAGTAACCTGGTTATTAAACTGCAGTAAACTCAGAAAAGAAGGATGAAGGATTCATTGTGTTTGCAGTCATCAATAATTAAATTCTACTGATTATTACTGACAATCTGTTCCTCTGCTGTTATCAGCGTGATAGTCTCTATGCTGGGCTAAGCTAACCTCAGCTGTCTATGTGCTGCAGGTGTCGTGCTCGGCTCAGGGCCTGACCGTGTACGTTCAGGATCGCTCCTTCCTCTGCGTGCGGAGAGGTCAGCTGCTGAGCGTCAGCGTCCGAATCGGCGACTGGGTTTACAACGGCGTCCTCATCTGCCCTGCCTGCACCGACTTCTGTGACGACTGCCCTCTCCCCCATCAAATCCCGCCCTTCAACACCTCCAGGAGTGAGCCCATTGGTCAGTATTACCTTATACACACACACACACAGAGGAGAACGCAGACAGATGTTGACCTCTGCTGTGTTTCTTTCAGACCCCTGCTCTAGTTCTCCAGGTCTGGCCTTCACTCTGTGGCTCCTGCTGCTCAACCTGCTCCCTCTAGTGGCCGGACTGCTGCTCTGCCACTTCAGCTGATGCTCACTGACACACACTTGTCTTTTCTTTATTCTTTCCTCGTGTTTTCTCTCCATCATTCCTTCCTCAGGACTCTCCTACTGTCCTCCCGCAGTTCATTTCTTAAACGTCCATATCTTAATGTCTCAGCACAGTCAGGGATCTTTCAGGTGTCAGTGAATCCTCTGGAGCCGAACTGACTTGTTCTGTCTGTTCGTGTCCTGGTGCATCATGGATCATCCTGCTTGCTCCACCTCCATGTTGTCTTTATGCTGCAGTGACGGCAGATCAGACACACTGAGGATCAGCTAAAGTAAGAGCTGGTGTCACTTCCTCCTCCTGTGATCAGACACAAACCAGAAGCTGTTTTTTTTTTCTTTAAACAATCTTCATCCTCTGGATCAAACAGCTGTTTGATGCGACACTTCCAGATTTTACGTTTTACCACTTTACCTGCAGGGCTTTTACTTTATACCGAACTTCTTCCACCACTGTTCTCCTCCTGCAGTATCATGAGACGAAGGTGCTCGATACTTAACGGCATCTAAGACAGAAAACATTTCAGGAGGTTGATGGTTTCTACACTGGGGAAGAACCTGAGTACAGGTTCAGCTCAGCACCGTCGACCCCCAGCACGCTGCTACTGGTTCATTTGGATGTGTCAGTTACTTTAGCTGGAGCTAAAACAGGAACCTGTGAAGTCTGGTGTCACCAGAACCAACAATCAATATGCATGTGAGAAGCAGAACTGTTTAAATTCCTGTTTGTTGGTGCTGTGGTCGAGAGATGATTGTGTGATGTGATATTTCCAGGGAACATGTTTTTCTAATATTTAAATACAGAGTCTGAACCTGCAGTGTGACGTCAGGCAGCTGTTGATTTACTGTCCTCTCATCCAGAAACAGTGAGTGGATATGATTTTGTCACACGTTTCTAAGGTCGAGCTGCAGATTTCATTCCCAAACCCTCAGTTTATACACTGAGGCTGGTCGTTCTGAATATCTAATGTCTGATTTAAAGAGACAGTATTATGCAAATTCAGATACACGTTTTATAATCGCTTTTATCCAGTACCTCCTCTGAAGGCCCTGCTCTCCTCTGATTGACTAGCTTGTGGAAGCCTCTCAGGGGGCTGTCAGGTGGCCACATGGACCTAGAACGGAGGTGACAGTAGGTGTGTGTAGGACTGTCAGGAACATTCAGTGCGTTGACGTGGATTTTAAAAACCTGATTACAGTCTGCTTTCTCCACTAAGCTGATTTCTTAACTGTCATGTAAAATGGAAACCTGGTTTCCGTAATCAGGGTAGGGGATTAAAACTGATTTCCCAGGTAGATTTCTCTAGAAGAACGCTGTTTACCCCGGCATGTAAATGTGTAACCGGTTCTAATCGTCTTTTTACAAGAGCGCATGTGAGTAACAAAGCTGAGAGGAGTGAAGATACCTCATTTTTAAATCAATTCCATCTAAAGATGACTATAACTGAAACTATCACAAACTGTCCTCCGCTCGTCTAAATGAATCACTTTTCACTGTCTGCATGTCTCTCTCTCATCACAGTCAGCTCTCCCGACTCCGACACGCACACAAAACCCCCAGAAACTGAGTAATTGGATTTCTTCGCTGCATGTAAACGTACTGATGGTGGAAGGGTCCACAGAGCTGTCCTGTGACAGATACCCCCTTTTCAACCAATAATCCCTTGGTTCTAGTTCTGGTCCAGAGTTGGTTGAACTTGGGAACCGTTAAGAACCAGTTAAGAAACAGTTTCATTCTTCACTGTGTACATCAGCACACTTTGGATCCGACTCTGCTGTCACAGGTGTGTACAAGTGTAGCTCCTGACTTCACGCTGGCGTCTAAACACTCCTGGTCCAATTCTCACGCTGCTCGTTTGGTTGTTAAACCTAAACGTCATCTGTTAGAATTAGCCTCTGTTAGCTTTAGCTGTTTAGCTGAAGTTAAACAAATCTAATAAATGATGCACTGATTTTTATCTGTAGCTGATCTTGTAGGTCATAGTAGTCCAGTTTCTAGCACCTGACGGATCAGGTCTTAGTTGTAGACCAGTAAGAACTTGGTGCCACTCTGGAACGAGCTGGATATTTGGCTGTGGAAACACAAAGCGGTTCAAAGTTCAGCCCTGGAACTGGCTTTGGTGGAAAAGGGGTAAAACTGGAGAGAGAGACATGAGTTTGTTTGTGTGACTTCTTCTCTTTTTTTGTTTATTACAGACGGACATGCTCACATCACAATATGAAAAGCATAACACGACCTCTTTTAACTATGTGGATATCTCTAGGCTCCGATGTGTAGCACCACCTTCAGGCCAAAATGTCCCCGAGCCAATATGTTTTAAACACTTGTGGTGTTATTCATGGTCCCCAGAGGATGACTCCAAATGTTTTAGGTTGTGCTGCAGTGCCACCATCAGCACCATCTAAGGTCAGAAGCTTCAGGTGGTGACTGAAAGAATAAGATCACAAATGAGAGCAGACACGTAAAAATTAGCCAGTTGTATTTCAGAAAAGTCAAAATAAAGCGTGTTTGTGTTGCAGTGGAACAGTTGATGTGCGCTAACTGGAAACAGACGATGAATAAAGTACGCACATGAAGTACCAAAACGAAAAGCAGGAACATGTTGATTTAGTAAACTGTTCTGTTCTGTAGCTGATTTCACTTCAAACTGTAGCCTGAAGCTACTGATTAGTGAAACATTAACAGTGTGTTTGCACTAAACCAAAAGAACTGGCCTTAAACTTAAAGGACTTTTCTGTTTGGCTGCGTTGAAATGAAGAAAATCCACAAGTGACTGAAGCCAGAATCATTTTATTTATTTAATGAAACCCACAGATGTAGTTGTGTCATGTCCTGTGTTTGTGTCTTTAAAACGTTTAATCATTAATTTATTAAATGTGACTTTGTGCAGAAGTGTCAACAGGAAGTTGAGCATTGAACAAAACTTCTGACAAATTATAATTTATATGCTAGTGTCAATGCACTGTAGAGATTCAAGTCATTACTGTAGCCATGTGACCTCAATCTGTTTTATTGTCTGAAAGGTTCATTTCACCTGAACTGACTGAATGTGTCTGGAAGCAGGACACTGGTTTATTTTGTGAAGTTGCACTGACTGAGAAAATCAGATCTGGTTTTAAATAAAAATCGTCTTCAGCGGGATTCTGTCGGTCCAAACTGAGGCTGCTCAGACACTTTGCGACGTGTCTTTATTTAGTTTTTAGGAAAAGGGCTGCTTTTTGAGACAAATCAGGACTCAGACATTTGTCTACACAAATAAATGTTGTCTGTGACCCAGCCTGTGTGTCCTGTTTAAATCTGTCAATCACATTGGGTAAATTCAACATGTCAAACACAGCAGTCTGACTGTAGCAGATTCACGTTATTTACATGTTGCTGGTCTTTGATGAGTTGTAACCATGTGGTGTAGAAGAACAAACAAATCTGAGCAGCCATGACTGTTGTGTGGAATCAGTGTGTAGTAGAGAGGAAGGATTAATCAGTTAATACATTTGATTATTCAAAACATTTTCATGCATTTATTTAGCACTAGCTGTCCTTTCATTTACAATCAGACCCAGTTCACACATTCACCAGGAAGGCCACAGTTAAACACTCACTGTAATGGAGGTGGGAGGGGCTGCCAGGTGTGTGACTATCACATTGTGTATGATAAATATCTCCTCTATTTAAGTGTCGTGCTGAGCAGATCTACTTACTATAGATCCACACTCCCACTGTGATCACCCTGAGAATTACCAGCTGTTTCACACCCAGACTCACACGAACATTATGCAGATTTTGTACCAGGGGGCTGCAGGAGAAAGTCCATGTGAAGTCAGTGTGGGTTGACACCAGTATTTGTGTTCACACAAGAAGCTCACCCGAGTAAAGTCTGGAGAAAGTCCGGAGTCCAGTGCATGTGAAACGGGATCTACTGCCCCCCCCATTGTTCACCTGGTGATCCTATTCATGGCAGGTGTGAAGTGAAACCAACCTGAAGTCTCCAAAGCTGCTTTCACACATGGACTGGACTTTCCCTGGGTGAGCTGCATGTGTGAACACAAACATCAAAACACTGTTTGAGCCTGGGTGTGAACGCAGCAGGTGAATCTCTGGGTGTTCAGTTTGTAGATCTGCTCTGCACATCATTAAATACAGGAAATATTTATCATGTTTCTGCTGTTGTTTCTTCTCTCCTTCACCAAACTGAGGTTATAAACATCAGTTCTAATCTTGTGATTGGCTCGGCTTTGATGCTGTAAACAAAACACAGCTGATTTCCGCTGTGAACTGTGACGTCGTGCTTCCTTATATTTCCAAACCACAGCGGGAACCGTTTGGTCTCCTGCCTGCACACCAGCTTCTCGTTACAGCCACATTAACAGCAGCTGCTGATCTTTATCGCTCTGTCAGATAAAATCCACTGGAATTCTGACAGTGCAGCTACAATTTATCTGACATGGAAACAGTAGAAAAAAAACACACTGGTCCACACGCACAGAGATTGTTTTAAATATGACTTTAATAACAAAATAAAAGAGGTTTATTTTCTGCAGTTATTGGTGATTTCAGCTGGTCAAACAACAGAACTGTAAAACACGATGGATCAGAACTGGAGTGGACAGGATTTAAAAAGGAGACACAGAAGAGACAGCTTTTGTCTACAGAGGAGGTGGGAGGCCATTTTCTCATGACCCGTCCATCTGTGACTACTGCTGCTCCCGTGTCTGTGAGTCCGTCTCGCCTGCTCCACGTCTCGCCTACTTGTCCGGCTCCCTGATCCACAGCAGACCCACCTGGGTGCCGAAGTTGGATCCGTCTCTGACGTGGGAGAAGAAGTGTTCGGGGTGACAGGAAGTGCAGGGCGTCACGCAGGGCCGGTTGGTCACAGTGTCGTCGTGGATGTGCTCGGGCAGGACGCCGCCTTTCTGGAGGAGGACTCTGCAGCGGGAAACGTTTGGATTTAACACGGTAGAATAAATGTTTAACATAGGAGCAGCTGTGTCTGACGAAGGTTAATCCTCCTCCTCCTCCTCCTCCTCCTCCTGAGAGAATGTCACAGACAAAATAAAATGTGATCATGTGGTGGTTTTCAGTTTGTCTGTACCTGTTGGCGAGGCGGATGTTGACGTGTGGTTTGGCTGATTCTGGATCAGGGACACAGTCTGGGTGGATGCTGATGAAGTCCAGCGCCTGCTCTCTCTCCAGGGTGAAACAACACGCCCCCACCGACGGCCCCACCGCCACCACGATGTCGCTCACTCTGCAACCGAATACCGTCACCATGGCCTCCACCATTGCCATGGCAACACCCATTATGGTCCCTTTCCAACCTGAGGATGTGAAGACAACAACCAGGGATCAGGATGGAGCCTTAAGTCTGCCCCCCATGGTTACAGTCCTGTATCTGCGTCCACGGAATCCGTCAGCGAGGAGGCTCCACCCATGACCGAACGTCTACCTGCGTGAGCGGCTCCGATGACCTTCAACACTGGATCAGCAAACAGGATGGGTATGCAGTCGGCTCCCGGAGCTGCTAAAACAAGCCCCGTCTGATTGGTCACCATCCCGTCGTAGCTCTCTGGCTCGGCTTCCCCCACCACCCAAACGTCACTGGCGTGATTCACCTGCAAGTCGGCACAAGACTGTTCATGAGTCCAGAAGAGGCTGAGAATCTTGCTGCTGCACGGTGCGAAACACAACTACAGTAGTGAGAGACTAAACTGCCACAAAGGCACAGTTACCTTGACCAGACGAAGTGGTTTAGGGTGGAACCCGGCATGGAGGGCCAGTCTGCGTCTGTTTTCCATCACCACGGCCCTGGGGTCCCTCCTCTTACTGCTCATGAACAGATTCATAGAGGACAGGGTCGGGATGTAGGACACGCCACCTGTTCGAGTACTGAAGCCATGACCGAAGCAGTCTGACAGAGAGAGGGAAGGATATTGTAGGCACATTGTACAGGCCAAATTCCATTCAAATATCAGCCAATTTAGTAATTCTTATTTAACCTGTTTTACCACATCAACAGATAATAATTACACAGTCATGAACAGAACAAGTGCTGAGACCAGTACACTCCCTGTAGGAACAGATCATCCTTAGACCTGCTCAGGGTAAATGAATAGGATATAATTAACTGAAATAATAAAAGCACCTTGGTGAACTTCAAATAGGATGTCATCAGGTAAGTGTCCACAACAGGTGCAGAGGATTCAAAAACTCAATTACTCAAGTAAAAGTGTTTGTTCAGAACAACACTCCACCACAACTACTTAAGTAAAAGTACTAAAGTACACGATCTACATGGAGTACAAGCAATACTTTCCTCTCATTTGCAGTGGAGTTAAAGTAAAAGTAACATCAGATGGAAATACTACAGTTAAGTACAAATATTTCCAAACTGTACTTAAGTACATGTACTTAATTACTTATCGCCTCTGGTACATGAGTGTAATCATAATTAACTTAGCAGATACTTTATTAATTTGGTGGATACTTGACTGGTGTTTTTATGGCTCAAATACAGGTTAAATGATTAATGCGTGTTCTTTAAATTGGCAGAAATGTGAATGGAGTTTGGTGTGGCTGTGCCTGCGTATGTTAATACTCCAGTGTGTTGTTGTTAAACTAAACCGACCTGGGATCAGGGTTGACTTCAGGACTCTGATGTCCCCCTTCAGAGCAGGCAGCTGCTGCAGAAACCGGGACACTTCGTTGTGGACCCCTTCAACAGGTGAGTCCGTGTGGGAGGAGCCTGCGCAGTTCGGACAGGTGAGTTTTTCCACCTTGTAATCAAATGTGTACACGGGCGTAAACAACTGCTCCTGGTACAGAACCAGCACCTCGTGGCCCTGAGTTGTCGTGAGGACCGTGACCGAGCTCAGGTCCAGCTCGTCCACGGTCTGCTTGAACCGATACAAACACTCCGCGGTGGAGCCAAAGTCCAGGACCTGCACGCTCCTGCAGGAGCTCAGCAACGCGTCTGAAAAGCAGTTTTTATCCCGGTACCGTGTCCCGCACAGCAGAAAGACGCGAGAGTCCGATGCGGATTCTTCCAGCAGAGACGAGCCGGAGCACGACGGACAGCGGCCGTGAAGCAGATCCAGCAGCACGGCTCGACGCATGGCGGACGGCCGAGGTGTTCAGCGCTCAGAAGACACGGAGAAATTCTGCTCGTCTCTGTCCACAGGAACATGTTGGACCGCTGACAGAAGTCGGGAACTCCAGAGGACTCTAGACTTCCTGCATCGTGGCTCCGCCCACACTGGAAACCCCTCTGACTGTGGAAATTCTGCAGAAGCAGCTTCCTGCACATGTGCTGAGTGTGCACACACACACACACACACAGGTTCACTGGGGTCACAGCAGCTCTACACTTGCGCGCACACACACACACACAGCACCTGACGATGATGATGATTATTATTACTGCGTCTGATGATTTTTCTGTGAGAACAGATCCTAATGACCCTACTGCAACATTCAAGTCACAGCGGCCAGACTTTAAATTTATAGATATTTGAATGGAGTTTGGTTGTGGTTTTCATGATATTAAGGTAGATCTGACTTGACCTTTTAAGTTAATTTTTTTTTGCTAA
>OMLM01014714.1:0-11499 GCA_900302695.1 Helostoma temminkii | reverse complement strand
TTTTTTTTTCTGTGCTAGATCTTTCCTCTAGTCACAGCAGTGACAGAACAGTGCGTCCTGTCCTCACACTCACTGCAGAGAAAGGAATTTCACTCATCTTTCAATTATTTTCTTCAACTTTTTCACACTCTGTTTATCTCAGGAGACCTCTGCTCTGTATTCTGTTTTATTGTGAGCTGTAAATGCGCCTCTACTTACAGATAAGCTTGATTGTATTTGGCCAATGAACCGGCTTGCATCATAATTTAGCTGTCAGATCTCATATTTTATGGTACGAATAGAACGTTTGCACGGCTGAGACAGTCTAAAGTTGAAGGTGAGCACTGGAAGGACATCACACTTGCTGCAGTCCTTATTTCCTGGATCACTGCTCAGGTGATCTGCGGGAGGGGTGGAGCTTACTGCAGCTCCTCTTGTAGGATGGCCTTGCAGAGAAAAGCTGCAATACATGCAGCAGGGATGTAATTATGAAAAGCTACGACTGATGTCCCCTGTCTCTGTGTCAAACCTCCAGAGGTCAGTGTGGCCTCAGCTCCACGTGAAGGCAGCAGGGCGTGCAGGTGTAGTAGTGTGGATGTAGTCATGCACATATAAAGAGAGAGTCGTAGTAACAAAGGGGCTGGACAAAGAGGTAGGAAGGGGAAAACAGGAAGAACTGAACTGTGACAAGGTGACTCCTCTGCAGAAAAGGTCTGTTAATGAGAGAAACTTGAACAACGTTCACACACACATGCAGAGTTAGAGGGGATGATTGCTGCATTCTAAATACTGTATTGTTCAATCATTTTTCTTATTCTTGATAAATTCCCTGTGCAGACTCAAAGCAGCAATGTCACTGCTGTGTGCGCTAGAGCTCCACTGTTGAAACTGAAGCATGATACGCAGTGCTGGTTGAGCATGATACTCGTCATGGACGACTGATCTCCTCCACTTTGGTGTGGTTCAGTAGGTACAGCAGAGTAGTCGCCTGTGTATTGTGGGGTTGGTGGTTTGATTCCCATCTCCTCCCGACACCCGTCAAAGTGTCCTTGGGCAAACACTGAATGCCAAGTTTGCCCTCCGTGGGTGAAATACCTTGCACTGATGTGTGAGTGTGTGTGAATGGGTGAATTAGAAGCAGTGTAAAGCACTTTTAGTAAGGTAGAAAAGTAAGTGCAGACCATTTACCACTTTGTGTTGCTTATAACCTCTGGCACTGGTGATAGTCTGATCCGCTTGATGGGTATCAGGTTTGGTCTCCAAAAGCAAAAAAAAAACTTTTACTTTAATCAAGCAATTGTAAAGTCTTTGATTTGCTGAGATTATGATCACCTTGGCTCATTCTCAGGCTCTGAGGTCAATTACTTCAGACACTGTGCCACTGACTCTTAATTAACATCCTTAAATTACAGTAAGATTCTCAGCCCCCAAAATTAAAAGGTTCTACAATGTGCTACTGCGAAAAGCCAGAAAACTTTCTTAAATTCTTAATTATTCACAGGATCCAAATTACACCAGTGCTACAAAACAAGTTTAACCCTTAATTTCCCAAACAAGATCTGTCCTCTTTTATTAACATCACAACCTGCGTTGGATCTTAAACCTCATATGTTAAAACTGGATGTTCTGTTTTTATAAATGCCAGAAGGTATATTATCGCTCTCAAACAAACCTCCCTAGTTGTCACAGTGGTCAGAGAATGATAGAACTCCTTCCTCCAGGTCCTACGACCCACTGGCGCAAGGACAAACCGTCTCTGTGTTCTATAAAATCTGAGACCCCTTTTTTTGGATCCCACTGAATAGTGGGTGCACAGATGATGAAGAGAGGCCTCTATGGACTTTCTGGGCTAAAATTCCTAGTAAGGGTAAAGTGATACATGAGTAGCAATGACATGTAACTGGATGTCTGCTAATCTATTTATATATAATGGCAGTGAAGGTCTTTTTTCCTTCTCAGGATAATATGTATATATATTATAATCAGTTTCTGTTCTGCATTGTTTGTTTCTGAATTAATCATTTTATCATTTTAGTCCTAATATATTTGTTGCAATGAAGATAACAGAAAAAATACTAGATGTAGTGATCTGCTGTCCTAAGAAGTAACTACAGCTTTAAAGTTGATTAACACACAGCTTTAAGAGGGATTTGTGTCCTGCTATAATCACTTAAAGATCACTTGGCTGTGTTGGGTAGCGTATTGTATGGTCCAACCAAATGCACATGCTGCCCCAGATGCAGAGGTAAACAATGTGAGTCACTGTATGAGCAGTAAGACATGTAGTTATGACTTGGTACAATGATTCCAAAACCTTTTGTTTATTTTATGCATGTCCTCTGATCCATAGGAACTTAATGTGTGTTGGGACCGTGTAGTTTTAATACATTGCCAGTTTATGGAAATGCTTGACAGATACTACGCACCAGAGAGATGATGTGACCCTCGTATGATGCATTTGATGCTCATTAGCTCCAACATTACCCAGCTGCTGGCTGAGAGCCTGCGAGACGACAGCTCTTGTTGAAACTATGTGTGTGGATGTGGCAGCACTACTGCAAAGAAAGCACATGTGAGAAAACCGTTATGACACGCGTTATCTATACATAACAAAGCTTCAATGAAGCACAGCCCCTGCAAAGAGCACTTTGGTTAATGTACCTCAATTTTATAGCAGTTTATTAAATTTAATCATGAATATCAGACAACATTTTCCCCTTTAGTTGATAGTAACAGTAAAATCTAGGTGAGGCTACTTTATTTGATGGCACATTTTATACACAAAGAAAGTCCAAAGTGCTTTACTTATTTTCCCTACTGTTTGACAAAAGGGGGAATAAAAAAGCAGCAATGGGAAATATGACATAATGCAATGCTGCTTCGAAAGTAAACTTCCATCCATTTATTTTCTGAACACTTAGGTGAACCCTCAAGTAAACCTCTAATTTAAATACACTACGTTCTACACTACGTTCAAACAAGTATACTCATATGTAGAACATCCATTTCTCCTTTGCTGTATCATTTTTGGTTACATGGGAAATCTCCAGCAAAGACACTCCATGTTTCCAGAAGATTACATTATGAGCTAAACATAAGTGCTTGGGAAACAGTCCCATTGTCTGATTCTCTGCGGTCTGATTGGATGATGTGCAGGGACCGCACGACCTGGACGAAGATAAAAGCTGAAGGTTTACTGCGGAGTGATGGAGAAATACTATGGTTCCAAAGCCTCACCACAAACTTTCAGTCACTGCGGATTAATAAGAGCATGCTGGGAACATTTCTCCTCCCTCTGCACATATGAAACACTGACACCCTATGATGTGCTTGGTACTGAAGAGGGAGGTCTGTGACTATATGAATACATTGGTTTGTTCATCATTAACTAGCTGTGTTGTAGCAATATATTAACATACAACACAAGGACACAACAGACAGTACAGGATTTCATTTACACGTTATGATGTTCTTTCAGGAATTCCGAATGATTCTTCTTAACTAATCAGCATGGTGCACTAGGAAACTATAAAGAGAGCGCAAGCTGTGAAAACTTCCAAGAAATTATAGTCAGCACATTAAGCTCACTTTCCCTTAACTGCTATATAAAAAGGTCTTGTTTCATCCTTCATCTGAAGTCCAAAGACCTGTAAAAGTTCTACTGGTTAAACTGTATTGTATATCACACCCATTAGTCAACACTCACTTCATAGTGTTGCCACACAGTCTGGAGGTAGACTAGATCATGGGAATGTGGCCAAGTTATCCTGGAAAAGGAAAGTCCATTGATCTGAAGCTATTTGGTCAGTGTGGCAAGATTTGATTGATAGGTGTGGAGGTATGCAGAGAACATGTGGGTTGCCAAAGGTAACACTCATGTTACCTTTGGCAACACACAGGCTTAGTAGTGCTATTAACTTTTTTTACATCTACAAATGAAACTACTGTATGTTGCCATATGTTGACTATAACATTGGATAGTGCCTGACAAGAACTAGAACTGGGACAGTTTTTACTGGAATACAGTAACCAGTCCATCCAGGATTTTACAAACTGTCACATTTTGTGCTTTATGTAAAAGACTCAGAATGCAGTCAAACAGGGAAGTATTTATTACACAGATGAGGTTAGGTGAGGGAATGCAAAAACTAGAAACTGAACAGGTAAGTGAACACAGGAACCAGGCAGGGGAGGGAGGAACTGGACAGATGAGTGTGCTGTCATGCAGGTAGGAAGCTGCAGGTTGTATGGAGAGGTGAGTGGCACACAAGATGGCAACGTCCTGGGTGTCTTTGAAGGGTAAGTATGGTGAACTGGAGAAAAGCAGTAAGTAGATCAGGCAGAGGTCAAGAGCAGGTCCAGGTTTGGGTCCCTGTTCAGATAGACAGGATCAGGATCAAGATCAAGATCAAGATCAGAATCAGAATCAGAATCAGAATCAGGATCAGGATCAGGATCAGGATCAAGGTTCAAAATGGCTTCAGGGTGAACTGAACCTACAATCTGGCGATGGCTGGTTGACAGAGCTGGGTTTTTATGGTGTGTGGCTTGATTACAGAGAGAAAAGCAGGCTGCCAGGGCTGAAAGGATGAGTGGAGCAGGTGAGAGTAATCAGGCTGATATCAAATAGCAATAAAGCAGAGGGGATCAAAGAGTGAGAATGACCAGTAAAAAGTAGGTCAGAACTGAAATAAAATAAAACTAACGCATTGACTGTGACATAGACTACACATATTGCGATGAGAATGTTTTATCAAATGCTACTGATTGTGTTCCACCATATAGCAGCTTACCCACTGCTTTCATGCAGAACATTGCCTTGCACAGATTTAAGCAGTACACCTTCTTCTTACTTGTTAGATGTCTATTTCACACATGTCCGCATCTTCACAGCTGTGAAAGAAAACCTGTTTACAACTGCATCAGACTGCAGAACAACTCACGTCTGTGCGCTGTAGATATTGTTTGGCCTGTAATTTACAAACTCATAATATACAAAGTATATACAGTATACAGTATATATAGTAGACCTAGCTGTGCTAGAGTCAGTCAGTGAATAAACTTTATTCTCATATGTTACTGATTTCTGTGATGCAGAGCTTTGAATGTATACAATGACACACTCTCACTGCCTTTTAATGTCATAATAAATTGTATTTGTACATCTCCATCATATTCCTGGTCACATTTCAGCTTGAAAAGTTGTGGATTTCCAAAGCTGATGTTTCAAATTAAAAACTATATGTGTGATGTTATACTGCTACAGTTTGTTGATGGAAGATGGGGTGGTGCCAAAAACTACTGTTTTGGACATAGTTCATCCCACATGAAGTTTCCCAGTAACTGGCCAATCAGAACAGGGTGGGATGAGATTTATTAGTCTCAAGACCAGAAGTTTTTAATATTTTTAATAAGAGGCAGATTTCATAGGATGTTATTGTGATGATAGAAGCTTTAAAATAACAATAGCTAATGGTAATTACATTTAGTTCTCATTCATTTTTGTTCATTTAAATAGAAAAAATGATATAGATGTAAATAGCCCCTGTTGCACTAGCTCACTGCAGTCTCGTCTTTAGGTCATTCTGAAAACGTGAAGAGTGTTCCTGCAGGTTATTTTCCACACTCGGAGTCACTCGCATGAGTACACTATACAGGTTCACATTCACACCATCTTTCACTGACACATACGGGCAAAATGTGTGTCCGCAAAGCTGGAGACGCACTGTTGTCTAAACATCATGAAACATCAGCAATAATACTTCCCATAACTGGTAATAAAAGACCAAATCAAAAAAGTCATGTAGCTGTAAGAGCTCCAGGTAGAATGTAGAATGTAGTTTTGTTGTATTATAGATGAATTTGATTTAAAACATGCCATATAATAAAACTCTTTATTTTAACTAGCGTTCCAGACTTTGCTATCTCTTTTAGACTTAGACTTATCTGGTGTCATGTGTAGAAGATAAAGGCTTCTCTAAGCTGCTTTGTTGAAGATAAAAATCTGATGATGCCAAATCTGTGTTTTAGGTATGAAGTAGACGAGACAAGGACACAAGAGAGCGAGGACAGCTGATGAAGAATAAAAGCACGAGAGGGTGAGGATGGAAAAGACACCATGGCAACACAAGCAACACTCCTCTGTTTTCCTGGAGGACCAGCATCTCTGGATATCCACACAGATAGAAAGCTGTATAGGGACAAATGTGTACGGTGATTTTTACATGAACACACTGAACATATTCAGCTGCAGCTTATAGTTTCACTACCAGTGTCAGGTATTTTTCACCTCCAGTACTTCCCGACAGGAGCTGAAAGGATTAAAGTCATTTGCCGCAGAGATATAAGTGCAGAGTGGAGCCTCCTCTGGAGATACATAGATTTAGGCTCGTTTACTTACTGCTTAACCACATATTCATTGATTCACATAAGAAAATACTTTATATT
Source organism: Helostoma temminkii (assembly GCA_900302695.1). Lineage (NCBI taxonomy): Eukaryota > Metazoa > Chordata > Actinopteri > Anabantiformes > Helostomatidae > Helostoma > Helostoma temminkii. The sequence continues at coordinate 5,073 of OMLM01014714.1, read as the reverse complement.
CAGTACCGGTGTACTACATATTCTTTGACCTGTCCACTAAGCCACAGTATGTTGGTGACTCTCACATAAGCCATTTTAGAAAATATATGAATCATCATTATTACTCATGGAGCGCTGTCACTGGATCGGGTGGTTGATTTTTCATCGGGGATCAGCTTTCGCTGAGACAAAAGTTTGTGAAGAGAAGAGCTGTGAAATACAATAATGTCACTGTTTCCTTCAGTGAGGTTTCATCATATGACTTTTGTCACATGACCGAACCACAGCCAGATTCATTCATGATGAAAACTGAGAAGTTGTGTGACACTACCTGGTTGCATAATGTAGGATGCAGTGTTTCTGGAGCCTGACTAACATCAGGGACCAGAAGTCAGAATATCAGTCTCTGCTGCACATAATGTGACGGAAGTGAAATACTAAACTGCCCCTTTAAGTGCACACACCTGACAACTAAACCAACCACTTGCTGCCATTTTGAAAAAGAGACGGTCAGCAGGTGAAGGTCAGTGTCAGATTGTCCTCCTCTAAAAACAGACCTGTTGATACTGCGTTCAGCTGACTGATGATCCGTAACAGCGACTTTGTTGTCGTCACAATAGAAGCTGATGACGTCCACTGAACACTCCACTCTTGGCTTAATAACAAAAGCCCCAATAGTCTGTTCACTGCCTGATTTCATGAGGTGTAATTTAATGCAAAGCTGTTTCAGGCTGATGCCATGATAACTTTGGTTGTGCTACTGTTAATGTTTGTGCTATTCCAACTTGTTTTTTGCTGTAATAAACATGGGAACGGGATTGTAGACACAAGTCTACACTCAGTCCCCTTTATCATCCTTATCATCTATTTACTCCTTTATCAACCCATCAGAGAGTCTGTTAATGGTTGAGTGTTTTATATGACTATAGGTCAGAGCAGCATTGATGGGTGTGTTGTGTGACTTTCACCTTGTGCGTCAAGGACATCATGGCTTCAGGTGGACACACTGTTTCTGTTGTCTCTCATGTTCAGCCAAAAACTCTGTTCTGCCTTTCAACGGGTGGTAATATGACGTTAACTCATGCTCCTCCACAGGACGGGAGCTTTGCTACAGAGACACTGGGGACTGTGTGGGACACAGAGGAAACTCCAAGCAATGTCATGAAGTCAAGGTTAGGCCTCCATAACCCACCCATGTTCCCATTTACTTGAAAACAATGGGAATGTTCTGTAATAAAGTAGCTTTAATTGACAACTTTCATTTAATGAGCAGGATTAATTGGATTTAAAGGAACACTGGACTTTAACTTATATTGGAGTATTGTACACTGTTTATTTTACTTATGTAAAGACATAGTTGGTAGAGTGGTCATCCATCGACTGCAGGGACAGCAGTTCATGTCCCAACTCCTCCTGAATGTATGTTGGAATGTCCCTGGACAAGACACTGAACCCCCATGACGTCCAAAAAACCCAGCCACTGATGTTGTACAAGCCTGCACATTCTTGTTGGGACAAGATAGACAGACAACTAACGAACAACCAAAGAAATCCACAAAAAAACATATTTAAAGGGTGGGTACTTTCACCACCAGTGAGAAAAAAGACCTTTCTACCAGGACATTTAATGAAGAAAGAAAGAAAAATGTGTAAAACCTATAAAATAAAACATTTTACAACAACACTACCTGCTTCACTTACACATACTATGCATGTAATAACAAAACAGAATTATACAACAGTGTAAAACATATCAGAATTTAGTAGCATCAACTAAGCTTCTCTCATTATCTTAATGTAAATATGTATGTTTTCTAAATTTCTAAAGTTTCAGTTCAACTTAAAATATGTATTTTTTGTTTTCAGACCATTTCACACTTAAAAACACGAGTTCTTCTGACTTGACATCTCTCAACTCGAAATGACGAGTTGAATAAAAAACAATACATTGAAAAGTAATAGAACTAGCAGATTTCACAGAAAGAGAATTAAAGCTGGTAAGAAAATATTTCATATTATGTTAAACATGCTATCCATTTCAAGGATAAAGAAAGCTGAAAATATCAACATTTTGCAACAACAATATACCTTGGCAAATATGGGTCTGATGTACTTCATACACCAAACTGAGTTGAGTAAAACTAAATCTTTAACAAAATCTCCCAACTCAAAATGTGCACTGAAAGCATCAGACAAAGGGAGAGCCTCAGACTATGGATACACTTCAGACCTGACAATAACAAATAGAGGATCAGTGTGTGGGGATGCTGTGTGCAGTCACTGAACCCTTCTGTTGCTGCTGAAACCACAAACATCTGACTTTGGGTAAGACTGCAAACAAGCACTTTTACCAGAATGCTGAAGTGTTCCCTTGAAAGAGGAGGTTCCTCTTTGAAACACTACTTAAATGAGATGGAGCCCTGGGCCTTTACCCAGTTTTATAATGTCCATAGTGTAACTATGTGGTGCTGAATTGTTCCCAGTTCAAAGAGCTAGAATCTAATTCTGTAGATCAGGTTATCTATCTGGCTCAAATATTAACCATCACATGAATTATTGGAAGGAATGAGTACTAAACTTTGTACTGCAGTAAGCAGCAGCTAAATACAGTGTGAGTGAGATGTGGATTAATTTGTAACTAGTGAGTTTCGCAAGAGCATATATTTCAGTACAGCATCAGGAAGAGCGGTCAGTCAGGATGTGGGATCTGGACTGAACAGGTTTGGAGCCTGGCGATAGCTCAGACAAGAGGCAATCAAAGTTTAATGAGCAAGGATTTTATTACACAGTGGACACAAGCAGGCAGCCCGATGCTTTTCTGGCTTTACGCTGTTCTGGCACGTGACTTCTGTCTTTCCTTCCCATTTTGCATATATGAATATTAACGAAAGTAAAAGAGCTGAAGTAATGTAAGCAGTCCTATCTAGCGCCTACCTTCATGTCTTCGTGACATCACTTCCTGCCTTCAGAGGATTGGGTAACAGAGTACTACAAAGAAACACTCAGACATGACTGGACTTATCAGCAATAAAACGCAAACAGGTAAATCAATAAAACAGCACTTGAAGTAGCTCACATGTACTTTATGGCAAAAGATCATATTATTTTCTGTAGGTGTCATGTTGAGCATGTGGGCTATGTGTCACTGAATAACAAAACCTGGATTTCACTGGTTATTTATACTGTTTATACTATTTATACACCTGGATATGTGGTTTAAAGGACATGCCCGTATGTTATTCCATACTCATTTTACGCAACCACATTTCCAAAAAAATGTATTGCAATGACATGTAAATCATTTAAAACCTATTTTTGATTGACATGAAGACAACATATCTTAGTTGAAACTAGCCTGACAACAATACGGCAGAAATATGATTTTTTCTTTATATTAAAATCAAGCTTAACATCACTGTATACTTTCTTGTCACCTTAGAAACGTTTGTATTGGTTTCAGCATTGCTGCATCGTGTTCATCACCAACCAATTGTAAAAGCATTCTTATGGTCATTTATAGTCAGTTATATAAAGTAATATTCCAACAGCATCACACGCTGTCATAAGTAAGTAGAATAGTAAAATACTGCTTTCAAAACTAAAGCAACTGGGCCTCTCACATGTTTGTGTACTATTTTCAGTAAAATATAGGTTTTAAGTTCCTTGCAAATCTTTTAAATCTGCTCTTATTTACACTTTACACAGTGCCTAAACGTTGTCAAATATGGATGCTGTTTGTGTTTGTGATAATGAAGATATAATTACCAAGTCAAACAATGAGGCACGCTGAGCCTAAAACTACAACATTATATAGGAATCTAGTGGAATCCACAAAGTTTTAGTTTTACTAATTCAAGTAATGTTTTATTGAAAGTTTTATTAATTTCAGCTTCAGTCAACTTTGAATGTTTAATTTTAATTTTTCAGATCCTTTTTATATCTTATGAGCAGGTGTTGTTCTGACTTGAGGTCCTTCAACTTGACCTGACAAGCTGAATGAAACTGCTGAAAGTTTAATCAACTCATTACATGACTTTTAAAAACTAGCCAGCTTCCCAGCACGCATGCTTATACATGACTTCATCTGCATCTGCATTTTTCACATCAAATGAAAAACTGAATCGTCAAACTAAGAAATGTCCCAACTGTCCATGTGTCTAAACATTTAAGTCGACTTAATATCTAGAGTTAGCCGAACTTATCTTTTTTTTAAGTTCAGTTAAACTGTATTTTCAAGGCAGCAGGTGAACTTACATTTAGTTAAGCATAAAATAAGTGTAGATGGATACATTCATTGTTAGTTTCAATCTGCATATGGAATTTGTAGACAAATATACACCACATCAATACATATATCAGATAAGTCAGATTTAAGATTTACATATATGTCAGACCTGGTTTGACCTGTTTTTGTTGTGTCTCTAGCAGAAAGTAACGTCAGTCACAGCAAGTGTAAATTTGGAATGCTTACTCATGGTGCCCACAAGATGTTTTGAAGCAGCTTTGGTGACACCTGACCTCTAATTTAGCTTTGCTATTCATCCAAATGTTTACTCTGACAAGACACTCCAAACTCCACCATATGACTGGCTAGTGATGCCTGTTGGTTGATGAGGCTGCTGAACCTCAGTGCTCACATTCATGTTCAGTCAAAGTGACACAACATCTATTCCACTGCATTCCAACAACCTCAAAGTCAGATAAGTTCACAAACACGCTTGATGTCACACTAGATAAATGCTACACATTAGGTCTTTGACCCTCAGTTATCATCACTGTTTTTACTGCAATGTTTCATCTTTCCTTTTCATCGCTACATTTACGGATTGTGAGGTACCAGCTGATTATTTCTACATATTAACCAGTGCCTCCGAGAGAGGACATTTAAACTTTCCATAATGATCCTCTGTCAATTATTGAACTCTGTGGCTTTATGGTGTGGCCTTGGGTTGTGACTGACTTCACACATCGCTATACGGCAAAGTTAAAGGGACACTGAGTGGCTTTAACATAAGTGTCCTTTACCCTCAGTCCAAGCTCACACAACACTGGAAAATAAACAAGTTCTCATGGTCAGAATTTATACAGTATCTC
>OMLM01014711.1:72076-90604 GCA_900302695.1 Helostoma temminkii | reverse complement strand
CATTATATAGAACATCACGAGATGAGAAAAAATACACATGTAATTTTATATATTTAATATGTCTGAGACCAAACTTAAAACTGGTCATTCCTAAATGATCTCTCAGGACTTGGCTACATGATCTCTCATGTATCCTAGAGAGTCGCGCTTCCACAGACAGAGTTTCTCTGCTGGAGGCAGAAGGTGAAGTCTTTTTGTTTAGAGGGACACACACTGCCACCCAGTGTCACAGGCTGTGAGGCAGGAAAAGCTGAAGTTCATCACAAAACCTTTTTCATTTCTGATGTCCCGATCATCTGACATTAACAGTCCAGAGTAGTTGAGTGAGTGACACTTAGAGTTATTATTAAGCTGTAGATGTATAATCAAAGAGCTTCGCTTTTTTGACCTAGATTTAATCCTCTTATCTTTTATTCTAACCGACACATCCACATTCAGGTGTTTTGAACTTTCACAGCCAAATATTTGGCTTATTACCATGTGTAATGGTAGGTGAATACAGAGAAACTGTTAGCCATCAACTAAAATAAGTACCCCGTAGTTCTGATGAGATTAAACTGGTAATAATTCAGATATATTTGTGCACTTTCTAAGGAAGTAGGCAATGAGTTCATAGAAACACTCTTCTATTACAAATCAGGTGGAGTTGCAATTATAGTTACCCAGGGTCTATGTTGGTAATAGACCAAGTTTATTCATGTACAGTATTTAGAAATCAACATTTCACTACACCCTTTTAGAAACCTTTTTACTTACCAGGCTAACAAGCCCCTCAGCAACAGTTTTCCTTTGGTGTCACGGTACAGTGAATACTGGATATGTTCTTGTAGATGTTTTTACATGTTTACTTAGTAGTTAGCTGAACTGAAACTATACTGTAAAAGAAAGTCTTGTCTGCTTCCACAATCTTACTATATACTCTATAATAGATTAATCTCTCATACACATTCTGATATTATATGATATTTACTAGATTAGTAAGCAGAAACTCTATTATGAAAGGAAACCTTGTCTGTTTCTACTTTATAACCAGGATTTTACTATGTGCGTCTAGTTATACCCTCCGTTTTCTATGCATTAAGGGTTTTTTCTGCTTCTGGGTCTGACTCTGCTTCTGTTCTGTAAATATAGAGTAAAGACAAGTTATCTACCCACTTAACAACCAAATACAAAGAGGAAGTGCACCAACGTTCAGCAAATGGGTCACAATGTCCTAATCTCATGTTTTCACTCTACTATGTGCCGTTAAATGGTCTGTAGGGAAATAAACAGGTGGAAAAACCCAACTGTTTTACTGACCAGCTTAGAATTACTCATAGTGAAGTAATGAATTCACATACTTATTATTATTTTCTAGTCATGTCATTGTTTCATCAACCTTTTTTCTCACACCAATACCATTTGTTTATGAGTATTATTTGCTATACAACTTGACTATTGTCCATATACTAATGTACCACAGTAGTTAGTAAAGTAGGTAGCATGTAGCCCAGTACATTGATGCTACAAAAGCATCAATGGCATGCTGTTCTGTTTCTTGACTTCTCAGAATCCAGTATAAAAACTGCACAACTGTTTATTATTCAATGTAGTTAAAACAGTTGACTTGTTCATTATAAATCATTGGATTTATATTACACCATATTAACTCCATGTAGGTATAGCTCAGTGCACTTGTCTGCTGACAGTAGGACCTCAAGCTAGAAACTCACTAGAACCACCTCAATGACCCCTAGTGGTCACTCATCCAACTGCTCATCAAATTTATAATCTGAAGCCACGATTTATTTTCACAGAAAAGAGCCCACAGTGGCATCAAATTATATATTTAGCACTATGATACACTGAACTAGCTAGTGTTAGCCATATCTGATCATTAGAAAAGATCTGAATGGGCAATTCAGGCTATCTGGATCTTAATTGATGCTTTTGTTCACTTCAATCCCATCAGCATGAGGCTGCACCTCTATTAAAAAAATGAAGGGTGGAGAAATGGACAGTTAGAGCATGAAGAGACATAGACATGTGGGGAGATAACAAGGATGGCAAAGTACCCTGTAGGATTAGCAAAAAGAGTGGATAATGGGGAGCAAGTGTGACTGCAGATACAGTAGCCCATCAAGTGAGAGTGAAAAATGGAGCGAGGATTGGAAATGAGCGAATCATATGCTGTAACTTATCCTCCCAGTTCACCAAAGACCAAAGATGTGAGCCTCTAGAAGCAGGACGGCCAAACTCCAGGTAGCCGCAGGGAGATGGGAAGGCATTTTTTTCATGCTTGATAGGGTCTTCACTCTACCTAACTGGCCACCAGTCCTGTACACTGGTCCCAGCTTGGTGCTTTGTCAATGTGCTGTGACTAATCCAGAAGGGTCCCATATTTTTTCTCACCCTAATTAAAAGAGGATTAGACAGGATGGAGCTCTGGGCCACTCCAACATGCACAGTCACTGTTCCTTCACCATCCAGGATAATCACACATACTGGAATTGCCTGGATTTTCTGTGCAGGTCACCATCTGAACTGGAGGAAGCACTGACTGCACAGACTGAAAGGGTTTACAAATATGGATTGGTCCAAAAAAAGGGCACTGTAGCAATTCCCCAACTGGTGTCTACATATGGTCTATGCAAATGCAAATCTGCTTCATCTCCAGTGTTGTATTTCATGAGTGTGATTATCAGATTTAATCCTGATAGTTTGTATCATTTCTACATGTGTTGGGAAGATATTTGAAGTGATTTCAAATCCACCCACCTGTTTATTTTCTTGACAATACCAAAGTCATAAAAATTTGCACCAATTGTCATTTTGCCTATCAAACATTTAGTTACACTTTTAATACATACACGGCTACATGTTACCAGTAAATAGATCTATGGTTTACTTGCATTTAAAGGTAAAGCAAATGAGACACTAGTGAACCACAGCAAGGGATACTCATCTTTTTAGCAGATTAAAAAGGCGTGACTAGTTTGTTCTGGGGCAAAATATGCCCTGCTATTTTACTTGTAGGCAGACGGGACTAGGATCTGCTTTCCAAAATCTCACCGTACAAGTGATCGTAACCAGTGGTCCTTAAACCTTTTCTGAATGCTTCTTAGTGTTCTGACTATGACTTGAGTTTGAAAATATGCAAAATACAATTCATTATTGATTCAAGTTGAACTAATTACAAAGATAAATGATAAAGCAAATGTAAGTACAGGGAGTGCTACAACAGAAAGTTAGTTTGAAGGGTTGATGATAAAAGCTGTTCTTAGCTGTTAACTAATCATGCACCTAGGCCTATAAATAGCCAGCTGGGATTAGCTAGTTTAAATTCCTGGGTAATTCAGCTGTCAGATGGCACAGAGAAGAGTGACTCCCATTGCATTGTGGGGGAGGCCTGTAAAAATAGACCCCAGAGGCTCTGACCTAAACCCAGACCATGAAGTAGTGTGTATCTTACGCCTGCCTGCTATAGGTGTAGCAGTCAAAGTGATTAGCAACTTGGGAAGGGAAACAGTTAAGAGATAGACAAAGTGACTGAAAATCTAGTTGGTATCACTTCACTGTCATTAGCAGATAAAGCTACTCTACTGTTGTCATACCTTACAGACTGTTTCCTTATCTTTCTTGAAAATGTGTCTCCACTAAAATGTTTACTATCAAAACACATTTTTCTCCATTTACGTATATTTTTAAGACCTTTGACTTCTTACTACAACAATGCCACGTTTTTAGAAGACGCACAGGTAGCTATTGCTTTTATATGTAATGCTGCTTTAAGACTGTGTTTAAAAGCTAAATGCCTTGCACGAATTTACTGTTTGTAGAGAAAACAACCTTTAAAATAACAGACAGGCAGAACAGCAGCGTATTTGGAAAACTACCCACTGCGTCAATGCACCTACAAGTCAACACTGAGGGAAAGGGGAAGTGCCTTCTTCACCCTGCTCCAGCTTCCAGAGCGGCTCTTACTCCTGTAAACATCAACGTCGCTTCTCAGCTTGGAGCCAGTACATATTTTTATTAGGTGTAAACTATGGCTGCAGACAACGAGGAAGTTGCTATGAACGAATCCAGAAGACGAGAGCGTCAAACAGGTAGCTATTGCTAACGTGTGTGTTTCTTCAGAGGGCGTGATATTCTGTAACGCAACGGTATAGCTGGAGACCGTAAGTAACGTTAAGTTATCCAGGGGTAGCAAAGCAAAATAAAGACTAGCTCCGCGTTATCTGACTTGACTACTAACAATATATTGTGTAGTACTGGCGTGAAAAGCTAAAGAAAATATAAAACTCAAACGTAGCGTTGCCTAGCATTAATGTAGTTAACGTTAGCGTCGAACAGCATTAATTAGCATATTCCACCCTCGAGCTAAAATTAGCGGTTAGTTAGCATCAGGCTAATTTAACATTTTAGCTAGTTTATATTTAACTATTTTATACACACCGACTGATTTTAAGGTAACATAAGAAATGTGCAGCTGAAGCACTCACATCATGTGGGTGTGGACAATGAATTTAATAAGAGGAAATTCAGACCTTACAGATTAGATTATTAAAACAAGTTTTGCATGTTTTCCTCCTAGTAAGTATTGTCTGTGAAGTAGTGTTGTGAGTGATTGAGAACTGATGCAAATGTTAAGAGAGTTGATAGATTACAGCGTCTTGCTTGAACATCAGTTGATATTTTTATCATTAGTTGCAGACTGTTCAGTGAATGCCTGACTACTAAAACGTTACTGTGAATTGTTCAATGGTATTTTGACTTATAACTTTGTCTATAGGTTCAAGCAGGAATGGTATCAAGGTACATGATATTGAAGGTACGGATCCATTGAGTAGACAGTAGTAGAGTTCAGTAAAAACATGATAGTAAAGTAGTAAATTGTGGATAGTTAAACATCAAGAGACTGCATTTGAAAGAATTAGCTTTTTCAACATTCACTTGTCCTATTTTTAGTAACGTATCTCTAGGGATGATTTGAGTAGCTTCACTACTTTTTTTTTCTTACGTGTTTTGCTCATTTTTCCACAGCTTTGGAGAACCCAGACTCTGACATTGGCCTCTGTGGTTGGTTGTTGGTCGTGCTCTCTGTTCTTCTCATGCTGGTTACTCTCCCCATCTCCATATGGATGTGCATAAAGGTCAGCTAGTTGCCAAATCCAGGCTTTATTTTCCAAGCTAAACTGGCTGGTGCACAGAGTAAATTGCTTATGATGACTTAGTTTATTTAATGTTTTTGGATATTGGATATGTTTGTGATGTAGACTCATCCCTTGTGCTATGTGTATTTATTTAACAACTTATGAAAAGCTGTTGAACCATTGTTTTGTATTTACTTAAGCCAAATTTATGCTCTGTGATCATGGTAATTGCTCATATAATTATCAGAGAAAGAAAAGGCTCATAAACACACCATTGTGTGGTTTTTCTCTCTACACAGATTGTGAAAGAGTATGAGCGAGCCATTATCTTTCGCCTGGGGCGCATTTTGCGAGGAGGAGCCAAAGGGCCAGGTCAGAAAATATGTTTTTTTTTTGTTTTTTTTTTAGTTTTATACATACAGCTTCAGGCATTTTTCTACTCCATCACCTCCTTAAGTTGTTTTATTTAAATAAACCTGCTCCAGTTGTGTTTATTAAGTGCTCTTTCACTGATAAATAAAAAGCTTTATTACAATTCCTCCCTTATGTCTTGGAGTTGTCTTGATGTGCGTTTATTAATCCCAGTTTCTCTGCTGTGCAGTTTAAACCTAAACAAACCAGTGCACAGTTTGGTTGAGAGTATAGAAAACGCTATAAATTGTGTTATAAGAGGACTTAAACATCCCAATGATTAAGCTTTTATCATCTGTTCATAGGGAACTTTCTAAATGTAACCTACTTGGAACCAGTTGTTTCACAAGTTCAGGTTTAGGTCATCGGGTTTTCTTTAGTTTTTCTAGATGTGCAGTCGTGATTTATTGTATTCTTCCCTAAAGCTTTTAAGTTGGAGGCTTCCACTATCATTTTATGTTATTTTATTGTTTTTGTAATGAAGGCCACTGGAGGAAGACTAACATCTGCAATAGTGTGTTACAGGAAGTGGCAGCCACCAAGATAATGATGCACACTGAGTATAGAAATGTGTGTTTATCATATTGGTCAGTAATGAATAGTCAGTTATAATCATAAATACAAACACATAATTTCTGTTACGCTCAGTCTTTAAAATCGTAATAAAGACTTGTTGGGGACAAAACACTGATCTGACATTGTCCAGTCTGGACTGGGGTGTGGTCCCTTTTGCTAGACTCAACAGTAAAAGGTCACATGACCAGCTCTTCGTGCTGGTCCTATGTCTTTAATACAGGCAATCCACTCAGAACCCTGATTCATGACTCCAGCAGGCTTAGTGACGTAAGTTGCTATGACAACTTGGAGACTTAAAGAGCAGGCAGGGGAGGTGCAGGCGTTTCAGCAGAGATGTATACAGCACAGTCCACAAATATTTGGGCATGTTTTGTTGTTTTAGCTCTGTGCAACAGCACACATACTGTAGTTTGAAATTGAACCGTGACTATGAAGATAAAGTGCTGGATGTTGTCTTTGAATTAATGGTGCAGCAGTTGTATTAAGACATAGCCTTCACAGCCAGTTAGAGGGCCATACGTATTGGACAGGTTGAATATGTCAAGTCATATTTAATGTTTAATGATAACTTCTTTAAAGGCAGTGGCCTTGCTGTCTTTCTTACAGACACTTAGCACTGCTTTGTCTGTGATATAGCCATCCTCACTCCTTGATTATTACAGAGGCTTGTTAAAACCTCAACCCAATACCTTGTCTCTTAAAAAAAATAACTTGAAACTACTTATAGATGGATAAATAAATAGATATGTCACCTAAAATTCATTAATGTTCGTGGTGCCACTTTTTGTATTTTGTCTTTGATTGTCAGCACGACTAAAATCACATAGTTGCCCAATTTATATTATTTGGCAATTGCAAGAAACCAACAAGTGTTACATAATTAATATATACGTTTTGTACAAATTTCATATATGTTATCAACTATCATTTGGATATTGCAAATGTTGTTGCAGTATTTTCAGTTTGCATGACAATGTAAGACTGTAAAACAACACTTAGGAGTCTTATAGGTAGCCATGGTAGAGGCTCTGCCAGGTTGTAGCTGAACACAGTTTAGGGCAGTAGCAGAACAGCACAGTAAAACTCAGAACAGTGGTAGTCATTTTCCTCAGGTAGTCACTGAGACCACATTTGTGTGGGTTCCCAGTTGACAGAGTCGCATCCGGTAATGCTGTTTGTTTGTTCAAGGTCTCAGTGCCTTTATCATCTATTTTCAGTCTATTTTGAAAGGCAATGTGTTTGTTTAAATAAAACTACAGGCTCCCACAAGGGATCATTTGCATAAATCTCATAACTCACTGTCTCTTCATCGTTGATATTTGTTTTACTACATTTAAAAAACAGCAAATGTCCTCTCAAAATGTTGAAACATGATTCCTCAGAGATTCAGGGGACACTGTTCATGACAGCACGCAGTAATAATAGCTCTCTGCCAGCATACTCACATTTCTGAGGAGGAGGAGGAGGAACCAGTGCCAAAAGGTTTCCATAATGCCTTTTACCCCTCACCCTCATAATGCTCTCTGTCTGGAACAGCTGTTTTATATATACACACATATATATGTGTGTGTGTGTGTATATATGCCTGGGAACATATGCACTATGTATTTATATACATGTGTATATATATTATATATACATACATATGTCATAAACTGACAAGTGTGTGTTTGTACATACATTTATGGTTGAGATGGAGATGTGTTTAACTTTTTAATACTTACAATTTTTTTTTATCACTGAAAATTTTCTCTGCATCACGAGAGGGTTTACAGAGAGCAACTGCTGCCCCTTGTCTGACAAAACGTTAAATTGTTGAGTAGGCTGGAAATGCCAAACATCAGACCAACAGCAGAAACAGAACAAGGAGATTGCTGTTGTCTTCTTGTCCCCTCCTGAACATAAGGTTTTGATGTCTCACCATTTAAAAACACAATAAACTGACAGGAAATGCAGCCCACAAGTCTGTGGCCTAAATGTTTTGCTAAATGATTGCACATCTACCACATGTCTGATCCAGTCAGGCACATGCCTACCAGTGTTTAATGCACTAATTCAATCAATGCAAGTTGAAAGAGGCTTATGAAAGCTGCAAATATCCACAGCTTTGCCTGGCTGTCAGCACAGCTGCAGCCTTATAAATGAGAGCTTGACTTGGCTTCCTGCCAGAATTTCATTCATCCTGGTGATTTGTGAAGAATCTTCTTCGTTATTGTGTTTACAGTACATTTAGTCTGTGTTCAAACTATTTGCATTCTTGTGATTCTACAGGGTTGTTCTTCATCTTGCCGTGCACTGACAGCTTTATTAATGTAGACATGCGCACCGTCACCTTCGACATCCCACCACAAGAGGTACAACACGCACACTTTCAATTACATTAAACAAATGCATTAAATTGTCACATTCCCACAAATTCAAAGTGCATCAAAATAATTGTGCACATTCTTCACCCTCTACCAGTCATGCATTCATTTAAGCCCTTCTGAGAAACATTTTTCTTAAGCATCCTGTTTCTTCTCTTTATCCTCAAGTTCAAACACTCTCACTCTGTTCTTCTCTCAGGTTTTAACCAAAGACTCTGTGACAGTGAGTGTAGATGGTGTGGTGTACTACAGAGTACAGAATGCTACACTGGCTGTGGCTAACATCACTAATGCTGATGCTGCTACTCGGCTGTTGGCCCAGACCACCCTGAGGAACGTCTTGGGTACCAAGAACCTGGCAGAGATCCTTTCTGACCGTGAAGAAATTGCTCACAGTATGCAGGTATAATGCAGTAAATGTTACATATACTGTTAGCCTGCTTGTAAGAGTAGTTTGTGTAATATGCAAATGCTGCTGCCCTTTTTCTACATCTTTACACAGCCAACGGGTCTTCTGATGATAGAAATGATGCACACACACAGACAACGTAGCTTAATATTTAGGGAGAAACTTTGATAAACTGTCAAAATGGCACACTGCACATCACACATATGAACACCGTTCTTACCTGTCATGTCTTTTAAGAACAACGCTGTACACCCAGTAAATGCACACCAAGCTTGGTTGAGTTAGGGGAACCACTGTTTACATGTGAGTCGTGGAGATGTGTGTGCTCTCAGAGGAATTATCAGATGTTGTAGAAAGTGACAGCTCAGCAGCCACCATATTTTTTATTTTTTTAAAAAGAAGATAAACAAGGTAGGGAGACGTCTGTAGTTTTCACTTTTCTGTGTCTGGCTGACAGCGTGTCAGCGTTAAAACAAACAGCCATAAATGAAGGAAACCTCAGGTATTCCTGTGTTCCATGTAGAACCTGCAGCAGACAGATGCTGCACTTTGCTCAATCTAAAACTGAAATTACTACAAATCTATTGCACTACCTGAAAAATTGCCATCTATTAGGATGTGCATGCAATATTTACAATCATCCACACTGGCAAGTGATTCTAAGTCATTGTGTCAATTGACATACATAAAAAAAAAGGTGCTGGTTTTGAAGCCGGAGCCTTTCAAAATGCACACTAAGGCATATTGCAGCAAACATCTGGTAAAGTAGTTGTATAAAACTGATTAATGTAGAGAATCAAATGGAGGATTACAGTGTCACCTTGTCCAAAGCCAGGTTTACTAGCTCCACTTGTGTGTAATGTGTAATTATTTACTTATTCATTAAACTTCTATAAGCTTCTGATGCCCACACAGTCAGATGTTTTGTTAGTCACTGGTTGATCGTTAATGCCTTTTTCATGAATTACCACTATTTATCAGAGCTCAACATTGTTAGCTGAATCCTCCAGAATTCACCACTGTAAAATATTAATGAGCTGTCTGAGTCATTTAACACCCATAGGCACTAAGTTACTCAAATGGTTTATCCGTTCATTAGCTTAATTCACCAACTTCACTTTAATTCAATAGGAAAAATGCATCTTTCTCCTCCTCTAGTGTAGAGACTTGGTCTGAAAATGATAAAACTGTGCATTGCTGCCTCCATCTGGCTTAGAGTGGTGTTGAATTAAGAGGCCATTTGGACAATAACATCTTTCTGGTATGGTTATGATGCTGAGCAGAGGGGAAAACTAACTACTAATGTAGTTAGTAAATACCTCTGTATGTAATACTGATACAGAGGCATTTTCAGCCATATGTAAGAAGCCTGCAGCCTGTACTACCAGCACTGTACAGACACCAGTCTGTTTTATGTTAAAAAACTCCAAGTATGTCAATCAGCAGATAAAATATTTGGTATAAAATGACTTTACAGTAATGTGAAGCTCGTAGCATCTACAGTTTGGCCACAGTGTGATTTCTTTAGGTTACCTTTTCGGTCTGTTAAAATCCTATCTGTAGTTCTGAGAGATTTGCTTGGTGAGAAAAACTTCAGTAAACATGTTGAAACATGTTTATAAATGTTGAACAATTGTCTTCCTCTCCTCTCAGTCTACTCTGGATGATGCTACAGATGACTGGGGGATCAAGGTTGAGCGGGTGGAGATCAAAGATGTAAAGCTGCCCCTTCAGCTCCAGAGAGCCATGGCAGCTGAAGCTGAGGCCAGCCGTGAGGCCAGAGCTAAGGTAAGATGTTGTAATTACTCACAATATTCTCATAAGTTAATTATTAATGCATACAAATTATTTCAATTGTATGTTTGACAAATAGTGACCAGTAGAAGAAAAACTCCTACCTTCTGCTGCTTTCAGCACACCAAAACTAGAGTTGCAAGCTGCTTATACATAAATGAAGCCTTAAACTAGAAAAGCCACTGAAAAAAGAAAGGACTTTTACACATAGCTTAATGTTTTATTTAAAAAAATTAACTGGATTTTCTATCAGTGATATCTTTAGTTGAGATCTGTTCGTCTCATCTGCTCTGTCACAAATGTAAAATAAGAATAGGACCATACAGTAAGGGTAAAACATAGTAGCGTTGGGACTTTAATTAATTAATTTATTTATTTTGTTGTTGTTGTTAGTTTTTTTCTGTTGTTATTCTTGCTGTGCTACTGCCCCTACAGTTTTAGAGTTACATGAACCAATTGTGTGACATTGGACCATGACATGGTCCTGCCAGCACACCTAATATTTCCTTTGATTTTAATTAGTAATTTCAAGTTTAATAATAATTATTAGAAGGTAATTTCATTTCTACTTTAATTTAATTTACATATTGGTGTAATTTTGCTAAATAACTGTAGTTCTTATAATGCTGTTAGTGTAAAAAAGAGCTGATTTAATACAGTAGGATACAAGTCCAGTAAATGAGTTTTGTGTTCCTAATCAGGACAGATGTAACTGTAAACTGCGACAGATGCTTTTTTCAGCAGGCTGTGAAATCCTCTGTTTGCTCATTCACTCACTTTCTTTCTGTTTCTGTGCAAAGGTGATAGCAGCTGAGGGAGAGATGAATGCTTCACGGGCACTGAAGGAGGCTTCCCTGGTGATTGCAGAGTCTCCTTCAGCACTGCAGCTGCGCTACCTTCAGACCCTCAATACCATCGCAGCTGAGAAGAATTCTACCATCATTTTCCCGCTGCCACTGGAAATGATGCAGGGCTTCATCAAACACTGAGGAGGATGCTCCAAATACCTCCTACACGTACACACTCTCACGGCATACACATACTAATTTTGGCCCTTTGTCTTTTAAAGCACGTTTTTTTTAATCAGCAGTACATCAGGGTTTGCACACAGCTCATGTTACACTGAGCTGTCATAACTAAACACTTTTCATCGCTTCATCCTTACATTTGAATACTGCAAAGACTTAATTCAACAGCCAACACAAAAGGACCTGTGAAAGAAATAACTCCTCACATTCAGGCAGCAGCAGTGTCTATTATTGATCTAAACAGGAAACTGAAACATAAGCTAATAGTCCATTGGACTTTAATTCATTCTAAATTGTCGTTTTGGTACAAAAATATTCTTTTAAGTAATCATATTAAGAAAAACAAAACAGATGTACCTCATGTCACGTAATAGCTTTCATCATATTTTTTTCTCGTCTTGTGAACTTGTGGTTTGTCTGCTTGTCTTTTGTACTGATCTGTGGCCGAACAGTCAGTCACAGTTCTGTGCTGACCCACTGCAGTTCAGTGCGCTCAGTCCGCTGAGGGTCAGTCAAGGACAATGGTGCCACACACTGAGCAAAATCTGCACTAGTTAGATCAGGTGCGAAACTGACCAAAGCAGATGCTCGTGCTGTGCAGTGTTTACATTTAGTAGAACAAGCGGTTTAGCTTTTACACTCCCTGACTATCACAATATTGGCATGAAGTCAGATCAGGTGATCAGTTTTAGAAACAACAGGAAAGTGCCTAATGGGTATGTGGCCTTACACCTGTGCACACACATCCTAGTACACAGATAGTGCATAGTCTGTGACTACATAGTGGTGTGAGTGTATGTCTGTTCCTGCCCTACTCACCAAAGTGTCTGCAACTCATGTCACTGTCATAGTTTGTCCTTCATCCTTCTGTCTATGAGAACTGACCATTCTCTTCCTGTCCCAGCCTGTCATGTACCATCACTGTCTCACCGGTTTACATGTCTAAAATTTCTTGGTGTCTCACCCCTGCTCGCATCGTACTGCCATTAACATTTTTTAACTATACGTATACTAGGATAAGATGCGGCATATCATGTGTGGACATTAATGGGTTTTTACAATTATCAAAACAGTTTTTAGATGTTAGCTGTACCATTGTAGTTCTGTTTTCACAGACTTTTAATGTAAAATCCATTTTAACCGCAGCACTAAAGGTTTAAACGTGCCGTGTGTGTGCACGTGCGTATCGGGGAGGAACTCTGCCCTTCGCCCATCGCTTGCACGATGCAGACATTGTAACAGCCCAATCATGTGGATGTATAAATATGATAAATAACAGTTAACCTTTTCTATGGGAAAGGTAATCTTACATGACTTCTGTTGCGCTATATAGAACATAAATAAATAGAAAATAAATACATAGAAAATTAAATATATAAACAATATAAATAAAAATAATAAATAGTAAAATTTACTTGACCTTCAAAGGGGGCAGGGGCTGATGTTGGGGCACCGCCTTAATATGATAGTAGGTGAAACTCTGATGTTGATTAAATAGACTAAATTTTTTAAAATTTTTGAAGTTAAGGTGCATTCATGTAAAAGCTTCAGTGATGTAATGTTTGAGGTTTGTGTTTGATGTAGTTTGTTCTTTACTAACTTGTACGAGAGCTATGCAGCTCTCTTAAAATAACCCTTCAGCTCTGCAAGTGAAATACAAATAATATGGAAACCACACAAACATTTTCCTGCCTGTTGCCTATGTCATGGTGTCAGATTACAGTCTAACCTGTCACCTAGTGTTAGATGCTTAATTTGCTTTCTCTTTATGCTCACTATATGTAATATTCAGGATACTAGCATTTCAAATTAACAAAGTCAATTCCACGTCTCTTTAACAAAATCAATATGTAAACAGCCACTGTACACAGGTGTACTACCTGTGTATCTGTGTGTATTGCAGGGCTGTCAGCTGTTCTTGTAATTTGTCCTACATAGTGTTGAGCATCATTGTTTGAGAGAAGCATGAATTGAGGGAATAGAGGGAATTAATCACTAATCTTTCAGCCAAAAGCCTTACCTTACTGCCATCAATTCACTTTACGGACTAGTATCACAATTCTATGCATTTCCACATTAAAATAACCAAATATATTAATTTTACCACTTGTATTTTTAGTGTTATTACTTGTATTCTATCAAATTGTATGTGCTTAACACAAGTCAAATAGTTAAACATCCTTTATCATATGAAGGAGAGGTGTGTTTCTAAATGTTTTCTAATATCTAGTTATTGACTGATGTGTTTAAATATATGTATGTATATACATATAACAGTTTTGCTGTGGTTACTTGGAAGATTCAAGCTATCATATATTTTTTTTATGGAATACAAAGCCTGTTACATTATTTTGTTACAGAAGAACTTCTATGTTTATTATGTTTCTTTGCTACAGATACATAGCAAATAATCTTCACTGTGAGATCCATGCAGATTAAATACAGGCTGCACTAAGATGGGATGGAAAACAGTTTAGAGCAGACCTACTATTTTCAGAGAGAGAGGTGAGGTGGTTATGCAATTCACATTTTTCTGCTGTTGACTAAATGCTTCAACTTAGTCACTTTTCTAATCGTTTGACTTTCACTGAAGGAAAAAGTTTTATTCAGGTTTGATGATGTTCATTTTTGCAACTATTTTTCTATAGTTTGCTGATGTTTGATATTGTTTTATCTTTACATAATACTGCATTTGTGTATGAAGACTTTAAATAAACATGCTATCAAAACAATTTCACTGTGGCCTTCTTCCTTTTCAGAACAGTCTTATTAAAGTAAGTAGTTTTTTTTGTAAATGTAGATACATGACACTTAAACACGTGAAATTTTGTTTTATTGAAACCTGAAGTGTTACACAAGACGTAACTAATTGGTAAAGCAGCAAAGCATTGGTTTCCATGAAAAGTTGGGCACTGCAGCATCTCACAAACTTCCTGGGCATGAATCTGTGACATTGTAAACAAAAATAAATATGACATCTAAACTTACGGTGCAAACTGCTTATACATAAATGAAGCCTTAAACTAGAAAAGGACCACTGAAAAAAGCTTCTAAAGTTTAACAGGTTGATTGTTAACCAGAGGAAAGCATATTAAGGCATCAGTTGTGTTTTCTAAGGTGTTTTTGTGGCAGTGAGTCAGTTTTGCAATGTTTCAGGGCATAAAGGCTTTAAAGGTTCTGGATTATATTTCACTAGTGAACAGTTTTTGTTGTCGAAATATGAAATCAGAAAAATTGAAAAATTTAAAAGTCACAGCAGACTAGTGCAAAATCCTACAGGAAGCCTGTGTATCTGTTAAAGCTCTACTGTTACTGGTTTCATAACGTCTACCAAAGCATCACTGTTATGCAAACTGGTTTATCGATCTGCATCCCTTCAAAAACAAAACGTAAAAAAAAAAAAAAACAGGGTGTGTTGCCAGCTAAAAAAGTCTTTCTGATTGGAGCTCAGTGTTTGCAGCGCAGCAGTGGGGTCAGGCTGATAAAGAGGATCAGTTGGGAGCTCACAAGGCCAATTCAGCCATAACGCGCTCCAGGGGATCGGTGGTCCAGTAGTCGTGGTCCCAACCGAGGAACCAGCCGGTGAAGGTAGGCGGCTCGAAGCCCTGCTTGATCTTGACAATGGGTGTCCTGGGGTCTCTGTTGGCTGGATCTGTCTCAATATAACGGACCGCTGAGGGAAGAAAGATTGATTTACTGACACTCATACCTGACACTAGGTGTCATATCTTAATATACGATGCTGAGGTTTTTCCCAGATGTCCTTACCAGAAGCCATGGCTTCAGTCTTCTCTTCTTCTTGGGCCTCGTTTCCAAGCCAGACAAACACCTAAAAATATGATGGTTTATACATACTGTATTTGTTCCTTAAACTGCAGTCACGCTGCACTTAATTCATTTACAATGCGGCTGAAGCAGTTTGTTTACCTGCTCCCAAGTGTCAAGGATCATGACATCATCTGTGGCAAGGTCATCCTGGGTCATCTCCCCGGGTACCTCCTCAATCTGACAGCAGGACAAGGATTGAGTGAGAATATGATTGATGCACTTTGTTCATTAAAGGCTTCAGAGCGTTCAGAAGCTGACAGATTTACATTTTAGAGATGTCTGACATTTCAAAATGCATATGAACAAAAACAGATTCTTCCCAATTTAGTGTTGCAGCGAAAGAAGTTGTTGTGTAATGACTCATTAACACATTAACAGTGGAGGCTCAGACAGAAGCACTTACAATAAAGTTTCCAGTCTTATTGGAGCAGGCGAAGAGTCTGGGTGGATGAGAGTCCATCTTGTCCTTGAGTCTGGTAGAAGTGCGATATTCTGTCTTTCCTCCCAGAGCCTCCCAGAACGAATCTGTGAACAGGACAGGCACACTTCAACATATATTTTTAAGATCAAGGACTAGCTGTGTGTTTTGTTGTGTTTTTTTACACAAATAAAATAGATGAGATATAAGATATACGAGTTAATTAATTAATGTTCTCACTGTAAACTCTTGGCAAGAAAGTGAGCAACTCTGTAAATGTCATTTATTATTTAAAGCAAAAATTAACATAAGTACTTAAAGTCAAGGTGTTGGATTTTACAGAACTGAAATTTTTTAGTTCAGTTGAAAAAATATTTGCCTCTCGCCCGTAAGCTGGCTGGGATAGGCACCAGCACCCCCGTGACCCCTGCGGGGACTAAGCGGTATAGAAGATGAATGAATGAATGAATGAAAAAATATTTACTTTTAGTCATAATTCATATGTGAAATCGACTGAGTTTATGAGAACACCTAAAAGAGCTGCACAGCGCTGCAGAGTTTATGGTAATTCTGTGTGTTTTTCAACTGAGATATTGAATATAAATTTTTAATGTTAAATATTAATTTATTAACACTTATTATTAACATAAGTGTCAAACATAAAAAAAATGTACACATCACATACCCACTGACAAAGCTGATTTCTCATATAGAGCAGTATGAATTTTAAATAGAAGAAGCTCATGGAAATAAAAAAGTAACAATTTATCTTTAGTTTATTTTATCTTCCTTTCAGCCGGAGCCAGATCTCAAAAGCAGAGTGTTTATAAAAACTGAATGTTTTAGCCTGAGGTTTTATATTTGAAACTGTTAGTAGTTAGTTCAGTTTCTTTTTGAGTGATGAAAGCAAATCACAAGATTACTGGTGACACATCTCCTTTGCTTTAATATAGATGAAGATAAGCACTTAGTTTTGCACTGTTTTAGCAGCTAGACCACAGCTTGTGGCTGGCACAAATATACTCCTAGTATCAGTGTTATGTTTAATTTAACTCAAAAGCACAAAGATGGGAAAATAACATCCTGTGTTTATTGTGTTTCCTCACCAGTCTCTCCTCCTTCGGACACCTCGGATGTCGCCACTCCCAGGATGTCACACAGCTGCTGAGCTCCCTGCTTCTCTGTGCCACTGGCTCCCACTCCCACCCACAGGAAGGACCCTCCAGGGGTTGCCAGAACAAACGCATCATTGGAGTTTAGGTTAGATGCCACTGCATCAAGCTGCATAAACAGATACAGTAGATTAACATGCAGTTCTGCTATGCTACTGTAAGCCATACAAACATCCTGCACATGTAAACACAGCACTGATATTCTGGAGCATGGTCCGCACAGCGATTAGGTTGTAGTGTATGTACTCTTACCTCCACAGCTCTTGTGTGTCCTGCAGAATTGGATCGCACCTGGAAGAGCCGAGTCTCTGCAGGAGCGGACTGACCTCCCTCTCTGGACGTCCCACCCTTGTACACCACCATTGGCCGTCCTCCAAAGAGACTCATCAGATGGCTCGGCTCTTTCCCCTGCACCACCCTCACCTGGTAGACGAACCAAAAAGTTAGAACCCTGGAACTGGTCAAATGGTTGTCACAGTGACACTTGTAGGACAATAATCCATGCAATGTGATGCTGTGAGTTATCCTTTGTGGTGCAATTCACAATAGACAGATCATCCCATGTTGTCTTGTGAAATATGCATCAACAATGTGTAAAAAAACATCAACTGCAATAACCTCTACTGACACAAGATGGCAGCAAGGAACTGAGCTATGTGTTGACTGACTCTCTATGACGCATATTTTCTCACAACACTATATGAACAAAAAGTATTTAGCCACCAGACCATTACAGCACATATACTTTAATATAGAGCTGGTTCCCTGTTTGCAGCTGTTACATAGTAGAACTTTTATTTATAGGTCAGAGCTCTGTGCGGGTCAGTCAAGTTCTTCCACACCAAACCCATCAAACCATGTCCCTACTTTGTGCACTGACAGTCATGTTGGAATAGCAAAGGACCTTCCACAAACTGCTGCCACACATTTGGTAGCATAACATTATCCAGAATGTCTTAGTGTGCTGAAGTATTGAGCTTGTCCTTCACTGGAGATGTGGGGCCCTGATAAACAGCCTTATACCAACATCCCTCCAGGTGTGGCCATATCCTTTTGTCCATATAGTGCATCTATGGATGTGGTGTAGAAATCTAACCACATAATCCTGAGTTCACAAATATTCACTCTATAGTTTACATATTGTACTAAACAGATGATATAGTATTACTGGTATTAGATTAAACTGTCCCTGCCCAGACACAGTTAGTATTTGTTATCTTACTGTTGTGTTCTTGTGCTCAGACATCATTTAACAATTCACATTTGGCTTTGTTTGATAAATGATTATATTCCTCATCGTTTGGTGTCTGTACCAAAACTTTGGAGTTTTACTAGTATCAAAAACATTTACACCATAACTGTTTAATCTGACAAACTATAATTCTAAGTGG
>OMLM01014711.1:45923-72056 GCA_900302695.1 Helostoma temminkii | reverse complement strand
GTGGCATTTGCTAATCTCTGTTTTGAGAGTGTGAGAGCGGTAAACATCTGGAAAAAACAAAAGTGACATCTGCTGACTTTTCCACACGGGACAGATGTAAAGGCATGAACACGACGGTTGCACATGCAAAATGCAGACGCACACGATAAGTGAAATGCAAAACACAGAAACGAGCGAATGAACGAAGGCTTGCGAGTACAGAGTCGGGTCTCGCTTACGGACTGATCTTGTTTCTCTACAATTATTTCCACACTCAAAACGGCGTTCATGCATACGTGACAAACATTAGCACTCACTGACTCATGTAGTTAGTCATCATTATGCTGCTCTAATGTCAACTGGAGGCGGAGTTTGGAAGCAGTGTGGTTATTTGTGCGAGGCAGACAGAGTTGGCGACAGAGGAAGAGGAAACCGCCCATTAACACTAACATCTGAATGTCCTGTTTGTGTTTGGCTGAGATGGTTTCATGTAGGTTTGATTTAACTCATTATCCCAATGAAGTCTTGAAAGATTAAAAAGAAAAAAAAGAATTTAAATCTTTTTTAATAACATTTCTATTGATCTGTAACAAAAGAGGAAAATAAGTTTGCTTCCTTTTGTCTCTGGCTCTGTACAAAATCTTTTGGGGACATTTTGGGAGGATGAGGAGAAGGGAAGGGATAGGAGGTAATACCTGTGTGGTTATAGGAGCACCAACAACCTGAAGAGACAGAAAATGTCAGAAACCAAGGAGGAAAGAAGCAGCAGCGGGGAAACCAGGAGGGAGAGGGGAAAAGGTGTGAGAGGATGTAAAGGTCAGACAGGAGGTGGCTGTGCTGAGTCACCCAGAGGAAAGCAGATTATAACATGAATGATGAAATGAATATAAGCTGGTGAAAAAAAAAAATCAGCTCATGAAAACAAATAGATAAAAACAACAGGATTAGTGTGGAGGTTGTACCTGGACAGGACCACCACCAAGCTCTTCGTCCAGCTGGGCGCCGAGGATCGCTGAGGCCCCAATTTCATCCTGACTGGAGTCTGCGCCCTGCCTGGGAAACAGTTTGTATTCATTCAAACACAATGTGAGGAACAAACCAGAGCTTGTTATGCTCTCATAATCCAACGGTTTACAACTAAAACCAGAAAAACACATTTCTACAGTCTGTACTTTATGGATTTTGATGCTATAAAGTAGAATCGCTCCTTGGTGCTTTTTCAAAGCGAAATCAAGTTGGATGATTTAAAAAAAAAAAAAAAAACAACAACACTAAAGTCAAATTCTTATTAGCAAAAAATGCAAATCTAAAAACTTCAGAATGACAACTTCCTTTAATCAGACATCTCCAGATCCATATTTCCTCTGGCTTCACTCTGTATTTCACTCCTATCAATCAATGACACTTTGAGTTTGTGATTTAGGGAGTTAAGACAGGACCAACATATATAACCAACTGATATTGTCGTATCCTCACCACATGTAGATGATGTGTCCCTGACGTCCTCCATGACGGTAGTTGTACAGAATGATGTAGCTGTCTCCTCCGTAGAACTGTCCATATGTGGACGGATCCACTGGCACCTTATCGGATCCCTCAATACGCCAGATCTGCAAGAAAAACAAAAGATTGCTGTTAACAATATTTAATTACATTTAATACCTTTACATCTCCTCAAAATTTTCCACAAGAGGGAGCTTTGTCATCAAAAGGGTATTAATACGACATCACTGAGACATGGCCAGTAACTAACCAACCTGAGTAACAAACTCCTCTCACCTGCTTCTCTCCGCTGCCGTCATCCAACATGCCGTGCTGGGCAGCCATGGCGGGGGAGTCATGCAGGGTGGCGGCATCGAAGGGCACTTTCTCGATCTTGGC
Source organism: Helostoma temminkii (assembly GCA_900302695.1). Classification (NCBI taxonomy): domain Eukaryota; kingdom Metazoa; phylum Chordata; class Actinopteri; order Anabantiformes; family Helostomatidae; genus Helostoma; species Helostoma temminkii. The sequence goes on along the minus strand of OMLM01014711.1, from coordinate 70,196 downwards.
GATGCTGTTAGCAATGTAGGCCACACCCAGGCCCTCTGTCTGATCTTTGTCCCTCCAGTTTTTGAAGAACTGCTTGAAGAGAGGCGTCTCGCCCATCTCTGGCAGGATCTGGACCTGTGTGTGTTTGGGGTAACCCATCTTCTTGATGAACTCATCTGCTGCCTTCATGGCAGCCTTTCGTTCATCCATGTTGGCGTCTTTGCCTGTAGAGAAAACATATAATTAGTGCTGCCATTTGTATTAACTACTGTAACTCATATGTCAAAAGTGCTAAACTGTAGAAATTACTCAAATGCAAATTACAGTTTTGCCGACCTGTCTGTGAGAACTAATTCAGCTGATCATTCTTGCTTCGAAGTTTCACCACTGCTAAATGAACACATGGTGGTGGATCCACTGCAGCACCCTGCACTGACCTTTCCAGACGAAGATCTTTCCATCGGAGCCGTGGTCCAGAATGAAGCAGTCGCTGGTCTCCAGGGCACTCTGGGCGAACGGGTTCTCTGCTGCCACCAGTGTGATGGTCATTCCTCCACTGGCATTAGACACCTGTAAAGGAAGGGAGTTTAATTTGAGACATGATGTTGGTGAACAGCTGTTGAAGCTGCACTGTTTCATTGTGGACTTTTTGAATGTCAGCAGCTACAAAATCACATGATCAAAAAGCCCAACTATGACATTTATACGTCATGAAAAACTACAATGTTTCAACTAAACTCTTCATTTTTTTATTTTAATTATCACTGTAAGTGCTCAAGGTGTTTGGTTTATAACTACTTTTACGTTTTTTCTGAATTCAAAAGTTATGTTTCCTTCTTATATTATGCATGTGGTCATGCATTGCCATTGTATTTTAATGTTTTCTATAAAATCTTACAAAACGATGTATGTTTGATTACCTTGTCTCACACATTTGTATAATAATAATAATAATAATAATAATAATACGGTGGCAAGGTGATGTAGTGGTTAGCACTGACACCTCACAGCAAAAAGGTCTTCACTCCGGCTTCCTCCCACAGTCCAAAGACAGTCAGGTTAATCGGAGACTCTAAATTGCCCGTAGATGTGAGTGAGCGTGTGAATGGTTGTCTTTGTCTATTTGTGGCCCTGCATCCGTATGATAGCTGGGACAGGCTCCAGCATGCCCACAATCCCTACTGGGATGAAGCAATTCACGAAATGGATGGATGTTGTTATTGTTATCATTAATGATAATGCTGCAACACAGCTGCAACTCGATCTCGGGAGCTGATTGCTAGAACTACTCAGTGTCGCCGGGAGCTCCGCAGTGTGTCCCAGAAGCATCTCTTCACTCTGTACCACGACACTTGCTGAGTCTAATAAAAAGCAAAAGTTGCTATTGCAAGCTTATAAAAGTTATATATATAGATTAGTTTAGTAGTTCATACAACCAAGGGCTCATGTGGCTGTAACTACAGCCATCGTGACTGCAGCAACTGGCTGTGGCTACAGTTGGAGCTCGGCCCTACCGAACTGCAGTCAGTATTTAAAATAAACTCACTAAATTCACTAATTTTTATTTTCAATTAAAACCTTTTTGACAGATGTTATAGAGAAAAACACAATGTGTATGTCAGCGATGTTTCCACTTCTCTCACCTTGTAGAGTTTGGCCCTCTTCCTGTTTGAAGCATCAGCTTGGATGTCATCAGAGGCTCCGACAGGCAGATCTGGTTTAGGGCCTAAAACCTGAAGCAACAGTTTTAAATTAATTCTTCTGCAGGACAAAATAAGACAACAGTTTGATTACTAATTCACTGGTCTCACCTCTAACATCTTCTCTCGCTCCATCCCCTCGTCACAGACATATACTCGGGCCCTCCCGCTGCGCTCGTTGTCACGGATACCCTTGGCGACCTGTGTAGCCTTCAGCTTCTCGAAGCGGTTGCTCTGGGAGCCACACCACTGGAAAATTTCCTGTACAACAAAGGATTACAAAGTAGGCCGATAACATATTTACTGAAGTTGGAACATTCTGTCTTTTACAAAAATTAAAACCACCCTCAAGTCATTTTTATTGTTTCTGATGGAGACAACAATAATATAATATTGTGATCAGATTAGTCTGACTCACATCTCCCAGGTCCACGATGAAACAGTCTCCCTGGTTAAAGCTGTCCCAGCTGACTGGCACCTCTGTTGCACGGACAACACGACGACCTTTGACCTGCAGCACCCGCTGCACAACCACCTCGTTGGTGACGACATGCTTGAACCCAGATGCCACACCCCCTTTCTGGAAGAGAAGAGTTTCATTTCAAAATAAAATAGAAAGGTTAATGTTTCTTCAACAGTATTGGAGAATTCAGACATAACATTTTTATCAAAATGGATCTTCCATAACTTAATGACAACATTCAGGTTATGTGTTATTACTTTCCATTTTACACAAAATTCAATGAAATATAAAATTTAAATGTCAATAAATAGCCAGATTCTTGCACATAAATGTTTTTGCATGTATAGACATACAATAGCATCTTACCATGTATTTGATTCCAGACTTGAAGTAGCCCAGAAAAGTTTTGGACTCGTATCCCTGGACTTCCCGGTACTGGATGGGTTTTCCTCCCAGGAAATCGTCCATTTGGACAGTAAAGATGGCCGCCGAGCCGCTCTCATCCTGGGTGCAGGCATCACCTGCACCAGAGGAAGCACAGACATGGTCCATAGTAATCTTGATTCTGTCGAGGCATACTGGACCTACCGAGTCAGGGAACTACACTGTGTGTGTGATGATCACTCTCAGTGACGCCTGAGTCAGGAGATCGATATGTGGGAGCAGCGGGGGGTCAGATCCCAGCTGACACTTAATACATGCAACATTATTCTATTTCTGGTCGCACACTGTAATACGGAGGCATGTGGGAAGCTTACATCAGATCCTGTTTTTATTGGTAAACGCTGTTTCCACGATCAATCTAATGGACTAAAAGTGCATGAAATCAATAAAGAAAAAAAAACACCTGACTCATCTTTGCGTTTCTGTTTGCTGACCCAGTCAGATACCCCTACTTCTGCCGATACCTTTTTAGAAGACTATTCTTTAGGGTTTTGACTTTTTAATATTTAAAAAGCTGACATTTTGAAGAGGTAGGTTTTTAATTGGGCCATTGTTTTAGACCACTACATCTAAATCTGTCAGTGTGTTGTCCATTTATCCGTTATTTAAATGGCTTATCCTGTTTAGGGTTGTGAGGTGGCTGGAGCAGTTCCCAGTTCTCAGTGGGCCAGAGGAGGTGTACACCCTCGACAGGTCACCAGTCTGTCAGAGACAAACACCCATTTGTACTCATATTCGCACCCACGGTCTATTTAGAATCACCAGTGAATCAAACTGCATGCGTTTGGGAGGAAACTGTTGTGCTCTGTGAAAACCCAACATGCACTCTGCACCCAAAGATTCCACTGCCAGTCAAACTCTGGACACTATCACTGTGAGGCTGGACTGCTGATCACTCCACCAGTTTATAAAATAGTGTAAAATATATTAGTAAAGTAGAAAATGGTAATAGCTTTCATACAGTGCCTCTATTTTTATTGTTTATGTTAGATATTGCTTATAGATTAAGTGCTCATAATTTATCTGCATATTACCTGTCACTTTTCTTTTTAAGTTATCCTACGTCATATTTGTACTGCTGTGAAAATTGGGTTTATCAATTTAGTATCAATAAAGTCATTCTTATTTCAAAATCTGATAAAAAATCTGACATACAGTAGTTACACATTTACATGTTCAAATTAGCTTAACCTCCATCGCTTACAATGTTTAAATGCTGTTTAGATCTTGATTAATTCATGTTAATTTACTGCTTTCATATAGGAAATACTACCTGACTACTTTTGATACTTCAGTGCATTTTGTACTACAGAGGTATGTGATTTTGAATGGAGAACTGAATACACTTACAGTAATGTATGTGATTAATATCGTAAACGAATTTAAAATTGCACTTATTAAAGGAAATAATGTGTCATGTCAGTTTGTGAGGCAGACACAGCAACAACAAGGGACTTTAATGCAGCATTGACTGTGAACCTACAGTGGATAGATAAAATGAACAAAGGACATTGCTTTTCCCTCTGGTTCATGCAGATTCAATAGATCGCATGCAAATTGTCATCTTGAGCGAAACTTGATTTCACACTTTTCCAGCAAACCTTGTGATTTTTAAGTTGTTGTTTACTGCACACTGTTCCTGCATCTCATGACTCCCTGTTCTGACTGGTTTCAGCACGTACAGTAAAAACTGCAAGGCACTGCCAAGTCAAATTACTTTCCAGGCACATACAGAGCCTCATCTGCCCTGATCATAGGAGGAGAGGAATTACAAGATCTGCTCTTCTGTGTTTAGCCACTAATTATCTGGCCTTTCCCTTTACTGCTGCTTATTTCCCTATAATCACAACATCATCCTTCTTGCAGCACTCACCCAACCAGAAGTGGAGGTCATACTGCAGGGCCCCAGAGCGTTGTTTGATGGTGTTGAGGATGAGGTAGGCATCACCACTGTAAAATCCCCCATACAGGTTCTCTGGAACAGGTACCAGGTCAAAGTTCTCCACCCTCCACACCTGGAGGCCCGGATTCTGTCCAGCCCGCTCGAACTCTGGGTGGTGTGCTGCCATTTTGTCTGCAGAGAAATGACACACCTGAAATTAAACACTTTTCAGCATGTGTGTGTTACTGTGGTAACGAGCTGGTATTTCATGGATCTGTTGTCAAATACTGGAGAGATAAGACATGTAAAGCTGTGTAATACGTTTTGAAGTGACACCAACTCAATATTAGTCAGATGTTCACTGTGACAAAGCCACTCCCTCTTAAGCTGAGTTGTTGCCATGGATACTAAGATAAAGCTTAGGGTTAAAGTTAGATAATAATGCAGGGCAGTGTGAGTCACAACTGCCCTGTGCCTGTGCTCAGGGTGCTTCCTCCAGTGAGCAAGAAGAGGAAGCAGGCAGTTATGACTATGATATACTCATAACTGCCAGGGATTGTGGCAAAAAACACTGTGTATAAATATATAAAGGAAAAGACTGGTTGACCTGGCTCCATAGATTATTTCATTACTGGGGACATCAGGGAATATAGCATAATCTATACCAATAGAACAAAACAACTGCCCATCATCTCATCATGCTATCCAGCCATACTGGACAGTCACTAACAAGCAAATTCACAAACATTTATACACACACATCTCATATCTGACAGCATAAGACACATGGCGTCTAGTTGATAGTTTCAAGTGGGTGTCTGTGACGTATTGAATTACATCCCACTGGCCAAGATGGGAATTACGCACTCTGTGAAAATCTTTGTTATGGCTGTTTGGAAACTGTTTGTAGAACAGTTTACATGTGAACAGTGAGAAATTCTGATCCTGCTGGTGTGGACATATTTTTATACTGGAGTCTGACATTAGGTGTACAGTCCTAACTATTAGACCCAAATCTCTATGATTGTTCCATCTCGTAAAGCAATAATTTTCATAAAATATGCAAAAGAGATCAGAAGTATTTTACAGCAGACACACTGACTCCACAGCCCATATTAAGTGCTGGTTGGAACAGCAAATACTGCACAGAGAGCGTAAACAATTTCTCAAAAGTGAAGGAGTCCTCTCAAAATAGAACCTGATACCTCACAACACAGCTTCTGTGTCCTCATATGATGCATTTTCAGTCTATTTTGCTTGTGTATTTGAATGATGAAGCATTCACAGACCATTAATATTATGTAACTATAAGAAGCTATTAATAACGCCCACATTTTATTATTAAAAAATGATATAGTGCAGGTCATGAAGTTCAGAATAAACACAGATTCCAATTTTCCCCAGGAATGCTGCTTGGACCCGCTGCCTCACAATTTGCATGACTAACCGTCCTCACTGGAGCAAGAATCGGCCATTCTTCGAGGCGTCTGTCTGCCCACAAGCATTGCAGGAATCCGCTGCTCCCTGTAAGAGGGATGTAGCTCCGAAGTCACAAAACCAAGTCAACACATGTGGGGTTCCTTTCTCCCAACTTTTGGTCTCAGTGGACAAAAAGTGGATAATTTACAACCACTGTCACAGGGACTGTTCCTGTTTCTTGTGCAGCCCACATGTTGCAGTAGCCAGTTGGTAAAAACAGTAAAAATGTAGCCATGGACTCACACAAGGTCACTCACTGTCTGAAATTCCATTGCCCTACAGCATCTGTCTCCGCATTTGGCTGAACTGAGACGACCTATGAGTGCTGCACAATTCCATTATGACCATTATAGCTTAATGGAGGATGTGGAAAGCTGAATTTTCCTACAGTGATTCTGAAGTAGCCTGGTGGAGTTTCCATCCAGCTTGGCTGCCAATAAAACAGGCCTGACACATCTGTGGCCAAAAAGAAATATTTAACTAATGGGTATCGGTAATTTAATCCCTAATTAATCTGAACACACCATTAGATGAATGAAAACAAAACAGTTTAAAAACAAATAGGGTTTCACTGATAAGGAGAAGTACTTTAAATGTGGTATGAGTAAATTATTAAATTTGGAAACTTAAATATTAACACGGACAGTTACGATAAAGGGTGTCAGTGCTATAAACATTTTTTTATTGACTTTAAAAGAACAGTGACTAAGAAACAGTTATCAACATGGACCCTCAGACTTCTGACCAATGACTGTTGACACCAACCTAATGTATTTAATCGGTGCTCTGATGTTTGTGTAATCCTCTCTTTTGACTAATCACCATTCCTACATTTCTACCACAAAAGGAGCTGAGTGAAAATAGTGAACACCCTATAACCACACATAGTGATAAATCATCACTAATACAATACATCTAAATTAGATAGCTGTGTACTTCCTGCTGTACATCTCTGGGGACCCATTAAAAAACAACAGTGGTGACAGAACAGTAACATGTTTCCAAGTAACTGGTAGTAAATCAGTAATTTCTCTTTTATATACTACAGCCATCCATCGACTACATCTGACACACCCAACAACATAACAACAGCTTGAATGCAGACCAGAAAAAAAGGATGTACAGCAAAGAACCAAGTCTCTAAACCTGTGGTCATGTATCACACATAAAGTATTGTAGTGCAAAGAACAACAAAAAAAAACTCAGTTTGAGAGACAAATACACTACAAATCAAATTACAACTTTAAAATGGCTCCACAAATGTATGTATATGTATGTATTATGTATATTATTTTGTCTAGTAAGATATGGTAAATGAACTTCCTTTTGTTCTCTTTCATTGACTAAAATGTAAAGACTGTGTTCATTTAACTTTCAGTTTAGCATTACAGACACAAAGTGGTTTGAAACTTATATTTAAAATCGGAAGTGAGTATAATCTCTGGATATTACTGCAGTGCCTTCTGATTGGTTCACAAATGTGTGTGTCGGTTTCGCAGCTCAACCCCCAAATACATCATAGCCTCCATAGTGTGAATTTCATGACAACAGTGCGACCATATCCTCCTAAAACTGAGCTGACTTCAACAAATCTGATTCTGGGTATTTTATTTAATAACAGCCACATACTTTTACTCTGAAAAATTATTCGCACAAAGAAATACTGCTTTTGTGCAACTTCGTACTCTAAAGACGTAGGTCTCTGTGGCACTAAATAACTACGAAATGATCTGTCTGTCTGTGCACATCAAAGCTGTTTCATCAAAGAGTTGGATACTCTGTGAGTTAATAAAGCAAACACCAGCAGGGACGCACAGCATCTGAATCACCTCACACTTCAAAAATCAAAGCCAGTATTACAATATGTGAAGGCTGGATAATAAATCATCTAACAGAGAAGAAGTCAGTCGAAGGCCCAACAAGTTTGTTTTTCAAGTTTTGTTGAATTAAGGGCAGTAGCTGACTCAAACGGACCATAAAATGATACTCAAGATGGGGTAGTGTCTTTGACTCAACACAAACACACATCTACAAACTTAAATAGAACAGGTCACGTGACTCTTGGTTAGTGTGTTTCACAGGCCTGCAGGGAAACACGGTGTCTGCAGGCCTCTACAGGTACTTGTGTTAGATCTCCTCAACTGTGGGCTCTTTGTCATGCCCTCAATACAAACAAGGAGTGAGAGTGTCATTGCAATCTGAGTTATGCAGTCCCCTTCCCCCATTTTCACCAGCCTCTCCTTTGTTTCAGCCTTTGTTGCCTGTGTGAACACTCAAAACCAAATTCACTGTGGATTCATATGCCTCTTGTGATTAGTCTTCTGGCCTTCACCCTTCAAAAACAAGAACAGAACCGTTTCATTCCTGAAATCTGTATTTCTGGCCCTTGGTTTTTTCCAAAAAAAGAAATTCCTCCTTCATGAAGGAAGATTCTTGATGACTCATTTTCTCCATGCATGCCCCTCTCAGCCTCTCTAGAGCTTTTCAGCTCAACATAACACTGCACAGGCTCTACATACAGTCTTCAACAGCTGCCTTGCAAATTTAGCAAATTTCTCTTTCATCTGTTTACACAGTATAAAACACATCCAGCCAATGGTTGGATGACCAAATGGCTGTTTGTGACACTGTAAATAACCACCCTGATAAACAGGTTGTTACATGATATGAGAGCTACAGTATTTCACCACCTAAAACACCCAATATCCATCTCATCCCCGAACAATGTGTGGTCTTGGTTGCTGACTCCACACTACATGTATTTCAGCTTGTCAGCGTATTCACTCATCCTTTCTCAGTTGCACTCCTGTTTTCAAATTTTAAAGTCAGTTCAAATTTCAATCCAACTTAAATGATAAAATGGGGATTTCGTCAAAGCCTCGCTTAACACAACCTATATTACTGTTAAAAAAATGACACAGTCAGAGCCGCCACGCCTATGACTAAGGCCTGATTCCGTTTAGGCAACTCAAACTTGAGCTGGTGATTTGACACATGTTGTTTCTGACTAAATCTGAGTTAAATGAATCACATTTCAACTTCTATATTTCAGTGTAGTTACATAAGATACACTTATTAAAATGTTGAAACAATGATTATACGCTCACAAACCATGTAAATGAGTTAAGTAAGTGAACTTAAGGTTAGGTTAGGTTTATTCAACTTAATAGTCAGATCAACTTAAAATATTTGAGTTGATCTAACTATTACATTTTGTAAACCTCATTTAAAGGTTGTTTACAGTTTGTTTTTCTGAGTGCAGTTAACCTAAACACCTCAATCCCAGTCTGAGTCCAAACACGATCTTCCCTGCAAATAACCAGATCAGTGTTTGTTGAGACTATGTCCCAATCCATCCATCCAACCGCCTCCCTAAAATATTTTACGGCACTATAATAATACCACGCCATTCCGCATTCACTTGTGCTACTCAGGGAGGACACAGAGTGCAGTCATAGCATGACAGCATAACCGCAACAGACTGCTTGTCAGGAAACATAAACATAAAGTTATGTTACATTTAAGCAATACTAGACATGCTGTCAATTTTCATGTGTGCAAAGTCTCCCAACTAGTTTTTTTCTAGCTCCAGCAGCTAACAAACATGAACTGCCCTTTTTTTGGTGACATCATCATCTATGTTTTTGTACATTTCTTTGATTCTGGGGACAGTTTGAGAGACAAATACACCACACATCAAATTTCAACTTTAAAATGGCTCCACACATGTGTTATATATGTTTTTCCAGTAAGAGATAGTAAATGAACTTGTTCTCTTTCATTGACTAAAATGTAAAGACTGTGTTCATATAACTTTCAGTTCAGCATTACAGACACGAAGTGGTTTGAAGCTCATATTTAAATCGGAAGTGAGTATAATCTCTGGATATTACTGCAGTGCCTTCTGATTGGCTCACAAATGTGTGTGTCGGTCTCGTCCTCACATATACAGACATGTACACCTCTCTGTAACTAGAAGCATTCACATACAGGATGTTGTGAATTACTTCCTCAGTGAACAGTTTCGCTGTTTGGTTGTTGTTTCCATGACAACTGCATATCCCGCTGCTTTATACTTCATCATCTGAGATGCTCTAACGAATGATTTGATTTCTGTGTTACAATGCAGCAAAACTGCACATGCAATGACTGAAGGCTGAATAAACAGTTAACACACTTTTTCTATTATCATCAACAGTTTGTACAGCTTGTCCCAGTGGTGGAAGAAATACTTAGAACTTTTATAATTAGTCTAAAGTAGCAAGTAGCAGAAACCACAGTAGCAAAACATACAGAAACTATCAAACTATGCATTGAGATATTAGCCCTGCATGACATTATTGGATCATATCACTTAATGTTGCAGCTGCTAAAGGTTGAGCTATATAATTGCTGGATATATTACTTGATTATATTTTTTTATTATTAATTTGAACCTGAAAAATAATTATGAACTATAGCTGTCAGATAAATGTGGTAGAGTAAAATTATAATACTTTCTCTTTCTTTCTCCTCTTAAATATTCTGTAGTAGTTTAAATGTTAAGTAAGTACTTAAGTATCGTACAACTACATCAGAACTACAGTGGGTACTGTGTTTTTCCAGCACTGTGTATGTGGACCATAAAAACTGAACGAGTTGGGGGAATTTGTGCTAAAGCACACGCAGAAAGAAGTAAAGTCTCACAGTGTGTCTACAGTTTGTCTACAGTCTGTTTTATTCACACACAACTTTAAATGTGTGTTAAATGTAGCCTAAGGGTTCATTTCAGTGCAGGGCCAATTCAAGTAAAATTAAGGCAATTGAAGTAACTGTCCCGCAATCTGTGCTGAGGACTGTTCTGGTTCATTGAAGAAAGCGGGTTAATAACCTACCTGGACGCGTGCGTTGGGATCTGGGACGGGAGGACGGGTGTGGACTGGACCGGACCGGACCTGACCTGACTGAGCCGCGGTGAGCGATTGTAGCTGCAGCGGGACCAGAAAGGCGTCGAGTTGGCGATGCAGCGGAGAGCAGAGTCGCAGTTTATTTTTTATGGCCGGGGACACTCCCCGTTATGACACTCCCATGGCGCCGCCTTCAGGGAGCGTCGGACATATTGACGCTGCCTGCACTTCCGGCGACCAACAGAGAGTGCAGTTTGAACAATACATGACTGGTCCTAATGCGCCACTGAAGACAAAGCTACAGTGCTTTAATGAGACTGGTTCACGGCACATTCAAGCCATGTGAGCTGATCGTCTAACAACAGTCAACATATCCTGTACTGTTCAGCATGTTGATCACTATTTACATTGAATGTACTAATTTACAGTGCATCATATATGTTCAACAAGAAGGTGGATGAAAAGAAACAAACTAGAAAGTTAGTGGTGCTGTAAATCTTTAGTGCAATATGCTTATTACAGTATGTTTATTATAGCCGACAGAAACACAGCAAAAATGATCATCTTGGTTTCCTGTTTGTGTGCAAAGAAAAGACGTCGGTATTGTTTATGATTATATATATACAGTGCCACCAGTTCTTACAAAATCATATGGTGAGTGAATGTGACCGAAATGTAATTTATAGTGTACAGTACAGGAAGGCAGAGGACACCCATAATATGTAACTGGTCACCCATGGTGCTTCCCTTCTACCAGAGTCAGAAAGGGGGTCGTTACTTGACTTATGATTACAAATAAATGTGCAACCTTCAGCAAGAGAACTGACTGAATCTGACATTAAATCATGATCAAACAACTGAAATAGTTTCGTTTTTTTTCTTTATTACTATTACTACGTGTTATTTTTTAGAATACTTCAGTTGTTTACTTGGCACTTACACTGAACAAACAGTTAAATCCAATAAGGTTTTTAGAATTTAATGTAATTTAATTGTAACTAATTTTGCCCTGACAAGTGTGATGGACTTGGACTTACGTTGGAATGATTATGTGTTCCCTTTATTTTTTTGAGCAGTGTATATATTAAAAGACACAACATACACAGTTCTAGGATACAAAAAGCCTCTGTCATCTCTTGGAGCTGCACACATGAACACACACCCACAGAATTTCTCAATCAGTGTGAGGTCAACTCTCTGATGTGTGTGAGAGCCTGTGGGATTCACAGGACTGATGCCCACAAACCACTGAGACATTGTGGATACTTGTTCCCAATTGGCCCTGGACAATTTCCCATCATCACACAGTTATTTTGTGATAAAAGGAGCCACAGTGCATCATATCAAGCCAAATTTAACATTCTGAATAGAGCTACAGAAATAAATGCCAAACAGCGCATGGTTATGTGTTCTGGTTAAATGTGTTTTTCATAAAATATATGTATATTTAATTCAATGCTGTGATATTAATAGACAACATTTAAACATTTAAAAACTATTTTCCATTACCTTTTTATTACTATTACTTAGCCTATCGAGTTTTAACACAATGGCCACAGCTTTACAAACAAGCTGTGCGTGTTTTGAATGACAGTGGAGCTCATATAGCACAGACAAATCTGTTAAATTTAGGTACTAGATTCATAAACATTACATTGAGTAGATGTAATTCAATTTAATCTTTTTATTTGATTTGCTGATAACAAAAATATCCTAAACATACTGAACTTAATCCATCTCCGATGTCAAGACCCAGAGGCCCTCTAGTGGACAAAAGAGCAAAAATCAGGATCATGCCTAGTTATAGAAACCTTGAGGAAGTCCACTTGCCACTGTGCAGCACCTTCTGGATAAAGTGCATGACTGAAAAAGTCTGACTTAAATGAATGAATGAGAAATCAAATAAATCATAAACTATTCTGTAATGACAGCTGAGATAGGCTCCAACAGTTCTGGGGCCCCGTAAGAGGAAAAGCAGTTATGATAACTATGACATATATGACATAGTGGTATCTAGTTGTTGTTGACAAACTTATGGTGCATGGTAACAACCATGGACACACATAATTCCTGTATGCCTATGTATGTAAACAGTGATACATGTGCCTTTATCTCAACTTTTTATGATGAGTGTTGCAGGCATCATGTTCCAAATTTACTGTTTACTATAGTTTTAAAATACAATTTCTTTCTGTGACACTGAATATCTTTCCCCTGTGCTTTTTTACAGATAAATAAAAGTTTCATCCAAATGACATATCACAGATTTTAGTTTGTATTGCACTTCAGAAAAGATCCCAACATTTCTGGAAGTGGGGTTTGGAATATTTCCCTCTAAAATGTAGAATAGAAGTGCTAGTGATAGTTTGTAATATCTGTCTCTGTGTAATGACGGACAGCTCCTGGGCCAGAAGGGGCGGTTGTCTGTCTTGTCTTTAGAAACATCAGTTAAAAGGTTTGAAATCATCGACAGGTGAAGTGCACTAGAAGCGGTCCCAGAGAGTGAACTGACAGCCTCGCCGAGTCTAACAAGATACAACAGTTGTCAGTTTTGACAGCTCTACTGGAACCAAACAAGTTTTTGGCAGAGAAATATTCATCTCTGCTTCTTTTCTTGTGGACTTGCCATTTTGTTGTATTCTCTGTATTCCTGCATTTCTTGGCAAGCTACAGCTTAACAAGATAAAGGATGTAAAGTGTCCATGTGGGTGGTGAAACTATCTCTTAAACATTTAAGGACATCTGTGTATATGTTGCTAGGAGTCTTACAAGTTATTCATTCCTCTCCTTCCTGAAAATAATATAAAGAGACCTATCTTCTTGAAAGAAAGGACCAACTGCATTCTTGACATAGGGATATTCAAATCAGTACAAAGCTGTCATGGTTTTCCTGCTTTTTTCCAGAACTGCTCTGATCGTCTGGAACAAGTTGGAAAACATTAGGTTGCGGCTGACAAACGTGAATCAAACACAAGAAGAAGCAGGTAATGATTCCACAACCTGTGTTTTTGTTTGAGATGCACCACTGCAACTGTTAACACATTGTATGTGTTCTGTGTTCCACAGGCCTCGAAGCTCTTGACACACAATAGAATGTTCCCATTCACAAAAACCCGTGGCAGGGTTATATTCAGTGTTAACCCTTATTTTTACATTAGCTTAGCAGCCACAGGCCCTTTACGTTTTTCATTTTAGGTGGGCAGAAGATAAAGTTCATGGTGCAAGTGCAGCAGCAGACAGCTGTGGGATTGTAAGTGTGTATGTCACTGAAAACTATAACAATAAAAAAGAAACAAGAAATCTTAATACGCCAGTAAAAGTCTTGCGTGTGGCGCGAGCCTGTGCATCTGCCAAGCTGTGTGCGCGCGCATTATAAAAACCCTTTGGTTCACGTGCGCAAAGAGGCTGTAGAGGGGTGGGGAAGAAGTGACTTGTGGGATGCGAAGTAGCCGGCGGCAAGAGAGACGGAGGGGGAGAGTGACTGATACACAGAGAAACAACAGAGAGAGGAGCTGTAAAGAAACGGGGAGTAAAAATAACTGGTGTAACGGCCACTTTACCGCCTGACACCCAGGCTCGCGCAGACGGACAGCGGAGATCCAGCGGAAGAAAAAGTTCGGTTCCCACGAATCAGCGCGTGGGAGTGGGAAACAGGATCGTGACTGACTGAGGCAAGCGCCACTGTCTGTCTCGTCATGGCAGGTAATTTATCCATTACACAAATAATCTTCACGGGCAGGCCAGCGATTTATCAGTGCGGGTCCATCCCAACAAGCTGTCTGTGCCGACGGCTGCAAGAATTCACTTACACTACCGAACGTCAGTTTAGATAGCGCTAGCTAGCTAGCTAACAAAACTTAGCTAGTGCTAACATTAGCAAGCTAGCAAACTCGAGTGTCATCGCCCATCTGGCCTATCTTTGACGGCTAAAGCTAGCTAGACAGCAACGGTTAGCAAACGATAGCTGTTTACCATCATTACCGGCCCGGGGTCAGTCTTACACGCTAACTCTGCATACCGTGTTAGCCAAGCACAACTGTCCGTGACGCTATAGAATGCTAACGTTAACTTCTCCTAACTGTAACGGACGATTCACATACATGTGCACTTTGCAAACCGCTACTTTAAACTCTTTGTTCTGCTCTTGAGATTGGAAAATAGGGCAAATAGCTAGAAGTAAAACTGGCGGTTTCCACGCCAGTGCACAAATTACTCAAACACGCCGTGGCTTGCTTGACAAGCACGGCTAGCTAACGTTAGCTCAAACTTTGACATTGGCCGCATGCAGGCTAGCTCTCTAGGCCTGCTGCACCTCGATAAATATTATGTGCAATTTCTGATTTAAGAACTGAAGAGTCAGGGAGTGTCGGGCACATATTATACACTTCAGCAGAAAATAGCCTTGCAAATACCAGCCAGCTAGTCAAGGGTTTTAGATAACCGTACGATTTTACATCCCATTCATCAACGGATATTAGTTGTGCAGTGAAGCTATAGTTAATAAAATTAACGAAGAGTTTCCTCCCATGTGAGAGATTGAGATTGATGTCTTATTAGCGTTATATAGCAAAAATAGGTCATTTACAAAATACTGTGCATGCATTTAGACAATTTGGGCTGGGAAAGTATACTAATCTTAACGCATTATATATATTAACTTCTTAATTAGACCGATTGGGGAGATTTACATATCAAAACACCTGCTTGCTTTATGCATTTTCTACTTCAACCGATGGTAGCAGTCTAGGAAAGTGCTACATTTTGTCCTGACCAGTACCAACCCTGTCCTGGCATCTTGTTTTAAATCGTGAATCATTCCAGAATACGTGTATGATGCGCCCGTGGTGACTCATAAATGTCCTTGATTATTCTGCAAAGCTGTTTGGCTCCATGTAGACATTGTTATCCACAAAGCAGACCAGTTTTATTGTGTAATAAAAACAGATGATCAGGTATTAAAAATATGAAAACTTCATCTGCCTTTGTTGTGCAATAGCGAACCTGTTGAGACAAGTGATGGAAGTTATTGTTAAGCATATGAGCCTGCAGTGAGAGCATCTACTGGTGTAGCAGTTGCCTGGTTTAAAACAAAAGCTGTTATGTGACAGAATTTAGCAGTTTCTGCAAACCCAATTTTCAGGTGGTTTTTTTTTTTTTTTGTTTGTTTTTGTTTAAAGTGAGCAAACCACAGTGCCAAATAAGGCCCAAATCTGATGTTAGAAAAAAAGGAAGAACCTGCTCCAAAACAGTGATTTGGTGGATGCAGTTATGCATGCACTTATTGAATGTTAGAATGTTTAATGAATAGGATAACTTGTTTTGTGTGAAATCTATTTTATTTTTAAATTATGAGTCTGTGTACGCATATGATCGGACACATTTTGCAACAGGTTTTCTATCGGTCTGTAGTTACATTTCTTTCAATTATCTTTCACAGAGTGACAACATGCTGAAAAAATCTTTCTTTAAATAGTTGCCTCTGTTAAACTAGTTACATTTATGTGCAAAGGAAGTTCAAACACAAACACAGTGCAGTGTTTTGACATATCACCTAGATCATTTCTGTGTCTCGCCTATTCTCAACCAGAAATTGAGACCTGTTCATCTTTATTTATTGCAGCACTTTTACATCATAGGTGGTGCTCCCTGCAACAGAGTTACGAGCTGAGAAATATTTCAAAGCTTGAAATTAATATTTTACTGTAAATTTACTTTTTAAAACACATTTTTAAATGTCTGCAGGTCCTGGAGGTGACATGCAGTGGTGCTTCTCTCAGGTGAAAGGAGCGATCGATGAAGACATAGCTGAAGGTATGAGCTTTGCCAAAAAAGAGATTTATTTAAGTGTAAATCACACAAGGGGAAAGTGTGACTATAGGTTATACTATGGGTTTGGATAATACACAGGAGCTTGCAGTCAGTGAGCAGATCTTAATTTTTTCAGGTTTTTTCCACATGCTGTACTGCATGTACACAGTTGTACAACAATATAGTAGGTATTAACCCTAACTGTAACTCTCCACCTTTAATTAATTAGTCATTGCACTAAACCGACAGGCTCTTCATACTGATGACTCGGGGAACCTATTTTAAAAGGTCCATTGTTAATCCTAGGTGCATGTTGCAGCTCCTGTGTAATGTGTGGTTCCACTCCTACATTCTGTTTTCATCAGACAGCGCCCACTTTCCTGACTTTTAGAGTTGTATATCCTGTGTTATGCTACCGATAATACATAACACTTCCTTCTATTTCTGCTGCACGTTAAAAGCTTCCTACTAGAAAGCCACTGATGCCCTCTTATTGATACAGGAAGTGCAGCCTTATTTGTCACTGAATAGCGAACAGGCTACTAGTTTAGCAAAAATGAAAATGTGCACTTGTCAATAAGTTTTTAGTATCCCAGAAAATAATGAAGAACTGCACATAATGGGCTCTGCTTCTGTGTCTGCTTGGTTGTTCATGGTGCCTGTAGTGAAATTGGTAACAGAACCTTCAGGTCAAGTTGCATGTGACAGAAAGAGGAGTGTGACATTTTATCAGACACTGGACAATAGTCTCTTATTGTTCTCCTGCATTATTTGCTTTTGTTTTTAATGACACATTCATCATCATCACTAAACTGCAACACAGGTCTTGTAGCTTTTTGTTTTGTGTCTTCAGTTTTCTGTCCCCAAATAAGTAAATGGTAACACACTGTGTTATGAACAAAGAAAGGTAATGTAGCTGGAATGTAAAGGATGGCAGTGTGCTTTACTGTAAGACACTTGTGTTTTCCAGTCTGTGGTGTTCTGTAGCAGTCCATGTTTCAGCGTATACACATTCCTACAATGGAATGACAGAAAACATTGTTGATTTATGTAGCGTTCATATAGACTTCCACTAGCCATTAAAACTAATGCATATTAGGTAGTTGCTTTGCTGCAGCTAATAAGTTTTGTATTGTACATTTGATGGTATTTCTAATTTATTGAAAAATGTAGTAATGTTTTAAGTATGTCCTCTTAAGCAACCCAGCGACTTTATCAGATATATTGCCCCCCTACGTGTGGCCTTAGGGAGTAAAACACTTACAAAACCTTCTACTATAAGCTTGTGCAGCATTGTCTTTCTGCTTCACTAGGCAACAAAGGGTTAAGTAAGCCTGTATGTCTGTGTAAGCATGTTTTGGTTACAAAGCAACACACTGCTTGTGAGGGAAATGTAATGCTGTTTCAGTAAGGATGGAGAGAAAAGGGGAAAAAACTAGGTTACCAATCATTGAACGTCTGCTCTACATACGACATCCTTCTGCATCTCCAGCCTAAATGCTTGTCCACCTAGTGTACTCTCTTCTGAAATGGATAAATCCAGAGATGGTTGGAAATAATGGACTGTTCCCTCATAGTGTTTAGTATTGGAGAGGGTAATGGTTTGTTTCTGTGTAGCAATTATTGCATAACATTATTATTAATTAGGTTTAAATTCCTGTCATGATTGTGTTGTTTTTTTGCAGCGGATATCATATCCACAGTTGAGTTTAACCACACAGGGGAGCTGCTGGCCACAGGAGACAAGGGTGGGCGTGTAGTCATTTTCCAGCAGGAAATAGAGGTACAGCTGTTGGTCTTCTATTGAATTGTATTCCTTCACACTAGCCACTGTTTTTGAAAAGGTTAACCATTGAGCTCATCTATGTGGAGGTTTAAGGAACAGACACTTTTATTCTGTAAATCATTCTGTAAGCAGAAACTAAAGAGTCAGATTTTTTTTTTTTTTATTTAGCAGTATGGGTTACATATTTCTTAGAAGTGTCTTTTTGGAAACCTAAACCTACATTTTTCTAATGTCAGCATTTTTTAATCTTGTCTTTCACTCTCGACAGAACAAGAATCAACCTCAGTTCCGGAGCGAATACAATGTTTATAGCACTTTCCAGAGCCATGAGCCCGAGTTTGACTACTTGAAGAGTTTGGAGATAGAAGAGAAGATCAACAAGATCCGCTGGCTTCCTCAGAAGAACGCTGCTCAGTTCCTCTTGTCCACTAATGGTACAGTAGTTGGTTTAATTGAGTGCATATACAGAATTTGTTGTTAATGACAAATAGATGAATTTAATTTTAATTACAAACATGTACCACACAGAATCTAATTATAACATCGTGTAACATAATCTTGCCACAATCTAATCTTGACTGACACCTTACTCTTCTGTCCACATCATGCAAATGCAGGACTTAAAATGTATTTTATTGTTAATAAAGCAACACATGAGAATTTAAATGGCTGTTAATGTAACAAAGACATCACATCTTGAAAATTGACTTTTAAACTTTCTCGTGAAGTTACGCCTCCTTTAATTTATTACTTTGACAATATAATAAAAAGCTGATTAACACTGAGGTAGTTTGACTCTTTCAGTGTTTGCCAAACCGGTGTATCTGTCCCTTTGAAGAATTGGCCCTACAAGTTGCATAATTTTTGATTGACCTTTTACAGATAAGACAATTAAGTTGTGGAAAATCAGTGAAAGAGACAAGAGACCAGATGGCTATAATCTCAAAGAGGATGATGGACGCTACAAAGATCCCAACACTATCACGTCATTGCGGGTAAGTAGTGAATTCCATATACATTTATTTCTAACCTAATTATACTAAATATTCGAGTCTGTGTTGTAATAATATATTTTATATTAATAATCTATTAGCGCTACTAAATCCTTGTAGTTCTCATAATGCATTACCAGTGCTCTCAGTATAAAGTACATTCAACATGACACAAGTTTACAATTTTACAGAATAAAATAACAGTGGGAGCATTTTTTTTTTCCATCTACTGGTCTTTCCCATGAAAGTTCAGTTACATTGCATTGTTTTAAATTCCTGGCTGCTTTTTTTTTTTTTTTTTTTTGGACTGCTTTGAGGTTGAACTTTGGGGTATAACCAACATTCACACGAGAGTCATGCAAGTCCAGGGTTTTCTGCCCTTAGAACTGTAAACCACTCTTTGCTGACGTTAACTGCCCCAAAAATTCTGCACACACTTAATGACTGTACAGCTGATTTGACCCTCATGAGTGGTCAGAGCTAGATGTTAACAGTCTTGGTCAGTCTCTGCTGCGAGTCAGCAGAGGTAACCATTTGGTGTGTTCCACTGTATGTAAAGATTCAGGCTTAAGAATCAGTCGCCGCTGTCGTTCTCTTACAGAACAGGTTTAATATTCAAGACTGACATCTGTGACCAATGACATAACTGAGAGAGAACTACAGTAAATAAATACAGCTTTACCTGAAGTTAGTGTCGTATTACACACTTATTTTACCTCCACTTTCCTTTTCTTAGTTTTTCCATCCAGTAGCTCACACAAAAAGCTTTTTCTTTTTCTTAGCATAAATATCTCTGTTTATGAAAAGAACAATTGAACTAATGTTATGTCAAAGCTGTTCACCTTCTGTGTGCGTCACTGTCAAGATGTCATTTTACACTTGTGCTGGCACAAAACATTCACAGGCAGTTTAAGGGTATTTTCATTTAAAAAAAAATTGTCCCTGGTTCTTTCTTTACATCTTATCCTAAGGTCTGCGTAGACAGTGATTTTAAAAATACAGAAATCTTGTTAATTAGACACATGAGATGGTCTACTGAGAACCTGTGTAGAGAGGGTATTAATTATTTCACCTATCTGGCTAATTAAATGCAGAGAATACTGTCTGACACGTTTCAGGACTTGAGTCTATTAAAATTTTTATAATTAGCAATAAACATGCCACAATTTCATTATCAGTTTCATATCATGTCCTGTTTGTTCTTTTCTCAGGTGCCAGTTTTAATACCCATGGACCTTATGGTTGAAGCCAGTCCACGGAGGGTGTTTGCTAATGCTCACACCTATCATATCAACTCCATCTCAGTCAACAGTGACAATGAAACGTACCTGTCTGCAGATGACCTCCGCATCAACCTCTGGCACCTCGAGATCACTGACCGCAGCTTCAGTATCCTTAAATACATGTGGGCATATTCTTCTGTGCCTCTGCCTAAACTTTGTCTTGAGATTATTCCACATCAAACTAATCAACATCAGTGTCAGGTGTGAATAACTGTGTAGTCTTTTTTAATGCATCTTCAAATATCTTAAACATCAGAAAAAAAAAACACCATGTTCAACACAGCTAAGGATACAGGAGAAAGACAAAATTAATATTTACAGGAATGAACAGTTTCTGTAAGCAGAATTTAGTCACAATGTACTGGTCAGTTTTCAGTTTGATGTTTCAGTGTAAACATAACTTGTTCTTCAACCTTTCTTTTGGTACTGCCAAAATGCTCTGTATACATAATGTGTACATAAACCAGGCAAACAATAATTTACCTAATCTCTCAAAAGGTTTATTCCTCTTAACCCTGTGCTCTTCAGATATTGTTGACATTAAACCTGCCAACATGGAGGAGCTAACGGAGGTGATCACAGCAGCAGAGTTCCATCCTCATCAGTGTAACACCTTTGTCTACAGCAGCAGCAAAGGAACCATCCGTCTGTGTGACATGAGGGCCTCAGCACTATGTGACAAGCACTCCAAATGTGAGTACCCATTTTGGTCACTTTAATCACAGAATCTCATGGATTAAATACTGGAATCATTACTACGTTATAGCTCACGACTGGGAATACTTTGACTTGATGCGATTTTAATTTTTTTATCATTCTCCTTTCTCTTGTTCAGTATTTGAGGAACCAGAAGATCCCAGTAATCGCTCCTTCTTTTCTGAGATCATATCATCTATCTCAGATGTCAAGTTTAGCCACAATGGACGCTACATGATGACCAGAGACTACTTGTCCATGAAGATCTGGGACTTGAACATGGAGAACAGGCCAGTGGAGACCTATCAGGTGAGATTGACAAATTCAGAGTAGTTGTTCTTACTGGTTGTGTTTTCAGAAAACGACTCAATATAAGATTCCCCAGATCTGTTTTGTCTACACTGTACAGTGTAGGCCATCTGTGTTTGGGAAACCATAACAGCACGAAGGGCAGCACCTTAAGTGTGACACACACCACCATCAGTTTATTAAAAAAATTCTGATATCAGCTTTAGATACTGGCAATTTCTAGTGTAAATGTTCATTATTTTAAAAAGTTTCTCTGCCTACAGTGAGCTTGTGCAGGTGAGAAGGCTGGATTTTACTGCCATCTCTGTAACAAATGACACAGTCCTGTATGCCGCTCATTTTAAACAAGGGGATTATGTTTCCAAGCCTTAGAGGTGGAGTTTACCGTGAGATGTTGACGCTAGGACAATGTTAGAACAACAGTGGATGCAGCTCCTTTAGTGCAGCACCATGTCTGTCCATTATCATAAATCCAGCTCAACATAAACATGCTGATTACTTGACATCTGTATTATCCAGGCTTTTATTATAACTGCCTGTCTCCCTCTTCCCATAGTAATAAAGCTCCATAACATGTAGATTTGGAGTTGGTACTGTGGGACACAACAAGTAATGTAATGGACAGCAGCTGATACATGACCTATTATTATCACCCTCCACAGTTCAGCACACGTGAAATATTTCAGGTTGATAAAATTTAACCATGTGACAGGCAGTTTTACTGTCACCATTGCTTTTTAGAGTAGGCCTAATGATTTCCTTGATGTTGCAGTGAAAAGATAAGTGTGGCAGGGACAGAGTGGGCGATCAGGAAGGGCATAACACTTAAGTGGACTCAGTTCACACAATACTGATAAATGGCAATGATTATTTTTGCAGTAGTCACACCTTTTGATAATGATTTTCTGCAATTCCACAAAGTGACCACTAGGCAGCACCATTAGCGTGGTTGCTGTGCACTGGCTTTTGTGTAGAAAGAATTTTGAGCAGTTGTAATAATATTTCAGGTACTGTGATGTTCTATGAAATCCAAATCTGCATTTGGATTTAGCTGCATATATATGCATCCAACACCAATTTCCCCAAGAGAATGTCATTATCATTATTAATGGTAGCCCTGGCACTCCCGCCTCTCATTACAGGTTCATGAATACCTGAGGAGCAAACTGTGCTCACTCTATGAGAACGACTGCATCTTCGACAAGTTTGAATGCTGCTGGAATGGCAACGACAGGTGAGAACAGCAGTGGGGTAGGCAAAGTATGATGCTGCCATTATTTTATTTTTCTTTTAAACAGTCCTATTTAGTTACTGTTTTTTGACTGATGTACCTTCTGTATCAAATTTCAAAGTGTTCAAGACCTATTTTGCAGTCTACAAATTTGATAAAAGATTTTTTAATTATACTATATTATATAATTATACAAGATTACTGGTTTTAAAGCTCACACACCTTTCACATGTCCCCCTGTCAGTGTGGTGATGACTGGTTCATACAACAACTTCTTCCGGATGTTTGACCGTGGCCATAGACGGGATGTAACTTTGGAGGCATCCCGAGAAAACAGTAAACACATGCAGGTCTTAAAGCCTCGCAAGGTGTGTGCAGGCGGCAAGCGCAAGAAGGATGAAATCAGCGTGGACAGTTTGGACTTCAACAAGAAGATCCTTCACACTGCCTGGCACCCCCAGGACAACATCATCGCAGTGGCGACAACCAACAACCTCTACATATTCCAGGACAAAGTGAACTAACTACAGCGTGAGCTTATGTGAGATCTGGCACAGGTGATGTCAAGTGTACCACCTGCAGCCTCCTGGAGTCTGCGGTAACGGCGACAACCAGCATCCCTGTCTGTCGCTACTCGGTGACCAGACCTTGCCACTTTGTTCTAGATGTGGACAGAGGAAGCCGCACTCTTGCCTACCATCAGCCCGTCTGTGGCAGAGTGACACCTGCCTTGTTGTTTAAGTGATGTGCCAATTTTTTCCCCCCTTTGGTATTTTTTTTGCCAGCCCACCTGCCCTTCTCCCCTCGGGTAACATGGGTAAACCAGTTTAATTTACTTAAAATACTGAATACAAATGCTTATTTTTATAATTTCCCCCTCAGTGGTTCTGTGGTAGAATAAGAAAAACACTTTAGTATGACCCATTATTGTCTTGTGCCATTGTAGTGTTTATTTTTCTAAAAAGGTTTGCCAGTCATTTTTTGTGTATATGCTTTTTAATTAATTCATCTGTTATACTGTCAGTCTCCTTTCCATCTCTTGTCCTCTCCATTAAAGTCTTTCATGTCTTCTTGTTCATTAAACCATGCATACTCTGTCACAAAAGTATGCTCAGTTATTTTTTTTTCCTTTTTTAAAATATCTTTACTGCTCATGCTGGACAGCAACACCTCAGTGGTTGTATCCAGGAGTTTGAGTAGTTAGTGTTTTTTTTGTTTTGTTTTGTTTTGTCTTTTCCCCCAGCCCCACAGATTCAAAGCCCAGTTTAGTGAGGAGTCATCCTTCTCACTGTTGCTGATTCTCAGGCTCTGACAGGTCAAATAGGTCCAAGACTC
>OMLM01014711.1:30112-44718 GCA_900302695.1 Helostoma temminkii | reverse complement strand
GAGCGGCTCGTGCTGTTGCTGTCTCCAGACCAGCTAACGGACGATAACAAACAGCAGCCTTAGCTTAGCCTAGCTAGCTGCTCAGTGAAAAAAGGGGCAGAAGGTGGCTGGGGTCAGTTGTACTATCGCACTTCTGAATGTGTACAGATAAGGTAGTGCGCGTTTCGCACTGACTTGAAGTTTTATACAACCCACCCTGCTCACCAGGCACGACCATGTCCGACGCTGCTAGCACTACTTCTACAGACAACAACGGAGACTCCGGACTAAACGGTAAGCTAAACGTTACCAACATTGCTTGAGTGGAGCAACCTGTCAATGTATCTTCTGTCAAGGTTATTTGTCGGGCTACGAACCTGAGTGGTTTATGGCAAGTTTACTCAGGTCCTTAATCATCAAATGCAGTTTAACTCGCCTGTTAATCTTTTTTTCGCCAAGAAGCTACATTGAAGGGGGAGGAGTAAGGACGCTATTTTTCGTGTGTTTATTGACAGTGGCCGCACCAATCAGGATACGATAGGGTTGAGCGACAGGTAAATAAGCCAATGAGCGGTTCAGGCGAATGCGTAGAGGTGGGTTTAAGCGTTGTCAACACGGCGACATGGAAGAAAAACTCTTCAGATAGACAAAATGCGAGTTTATTTAGTCAGTGTACTTAACATTTAAGAGGATGCATAACAGGAATCAGTCAAGCGTATCCACCCATTAATGCTTGTATGTATACATACATGTCTGTTATAGTCAGATTTCAATCCATGTAAGAGTATCAGGATTCATGTTAAAATTGTTTCCTTTTAAAGTAATTCCTGCTCATGTCTAAATGGATGAGTAACTCAAGTTAGATTTAGCAACTTGAATTTTACAGTCTCTTCAGTGTATAATTTTGTGTATGGAAATATAGCACCTGAACATTCAGTTATTGTATTGATATGTTTTATTATTTTATGGTTTAATAAAAACTATACATAGTGATGTAAACAAAGGCATGTTGATTACACACTGAGTCACTGACACAGGGTATGTTTAGAGTAGTTGTGGTTTAACTTTTACCACACTATGGGGAGCCATGACTTGGCATGCTATTTATGGCCACAGGGACAAGGGGACAGACGTTTTGGACGTGAGCAAGGTGGGGGAAGTGTTACAGCACACTGAAGTGTAGGAACATACATGCTTCTTGATTCGAAGGCACAATCTTGGCAAGAGTTAAACATTTAATCTATAGAGACACAAAATGGTTTTATTGCCAATAATAAATAATTATATTCTCCAGTTTAAAAAAAAAGGCCTGTGGAACAAACACGTTGCCAGCATTTGGCTGGTGTTTAAAGTTAAAGTTCTACCATGTTTTGTGAGTATCATTTGTATATTTGACACCATTTTAGCCTGTTGGCAAGTGAGAAAGCGACAACTGTCACTAGAAAGTTTTGTCATTAAGTCTGTTCTGATGTGTATCTTAAAACAATGCAGCCTTTGTGATAATACTGTATCTTATAAAACCTGTTCGATAAGATTTGCAAATAGTGACTAAGAATTTGCCATATTATTTTGTCACAGGCCTCATAATCCATTGCTACCACATTGCCTACCATTTTTTAATAAACATATGTTTGCTTTGACTGATAAACCTATTGGTTGTAACTGTGTCTGACATGCATAATGGACATAAAGTATATACTTCGCAGTAGAAGATACACGCTGAGACGCAGTTTTAGGAACAATAAAGCCATGCACTTATCAGATGGAGAGGTCAGGTGTTGTTGATCGGTTATTTTGGGTGTTTCTTAGGGCTGTCACCCCAGCGTCATAAACATTTTATCTAATACCTTAGGTAGCCTTGGACCTCCTCCCCTCCTGTCACAATCTCAGCTTCAAACAGGTCACATAGTGTCTGCCTCTTCTAAACCCACCCAACAGCTGGTAACAGCTCTGTGGCCAGAATGTTCGGAAGTGTCAGCGCCATAGCAACGTGGTTTTAGTCCACGAAGCGGAGACAATGGGCTGTCAAAAACAGCTTGGCTCACAGTGTGCCATGTAATCCGTAGGATGAGTGCGTGTGCTGAGATAAGGCCTTTTTAGGGGGGAGCAGTGCTCCGTTGGGTTAGTGGAACTAACTGGCTTGATGCCAGTGAAGTGTACTCTCCTGAAAGCTCATGTGAACATGGTGTTTGCTTACTTTTATGGGTTCATGAGATCAACTCAGGAGATCCTTGTCTTATTTTATTCTGGTGAGAACAGAAGGAGAAAGTGTTTTAGAGCTGCACAGTGAGGGGTATTAACCGACTTCTTTAAAGTGCCTCATCGTCCAAATTCATGCCCAGGCTAACCTGCCCAAATATAAATAGAGTTATATTTGAAATGAAACCCATCTCTGACATGGTGTGCCTCCTCAGCTGCCAGGCAATGCCAGAGCTCATGTACAAACAGGGAGAGCGTCATATATCACGCAGTCAAGGTCTACAAGGAACCACAGCACATACACAAGCAGGTGTTTACTGCCCTTTCAACATAGTAGTAAATGGAGCTTTACTGTAACCTCTTTGATTGACAGCTGCAGGCTGTCCATCCTGTTGTCCACCCCACACCTGGGATCAGGAAATCATTTTGACAATCTTTTTCTGCCTTTTTGTTTTTTTTGTTTTTTTTTCTGCACTCTGTGTGTGGTGTTGTCTATGTCAATTAAGTCAAGAGGTAGATCTTTTGGCATCTCACTGCAAGGAAAGAGATGGTTCAGTGAATGTGTCAGAAATCTGCCACTCCGTATAAAAAAAAAACTAATGTTGTCACTACCCATAATGTTTATGCTGATAAATCAAAAAAGAAGACCGTAGTCATTTTTAAAACCTTATAGCAGCAACAGCGCAGATGTACTTTATATTATGATGACAGGGTAAGTGCGTCAGCTTCATGGTCCAGTTACCGGGGATGTTTGCACACTCTCATCACCTACTGGGCAGGTAACAATAACGGTATTAATAATTTGACCTGTCCTCTTTGTGCTACAACAAGTCAAATGTCTGCAGTGAAAAAGGCCTATAGAAAGTTCAGTGCTACCAGAAAGTGAAATAATCCATTAAAGCGTTGGATGTGCATATTCTAAATATAATCAAAAGTGTGAACATCAGTGGTATTACCAAATCTTAACAGTAAGTAAGAAATTAGTTTTTCAGCTGTAGAGTCACAGGCAGATTCTGAGAATATACCCAAAACGGTGGTAATTTGCATTAAAATAAAAGCACACAGTTAAATGACTCTTCTGCTGTGTACACTGATAATCTTAGTGGCAATGTAAGCAAAAAGCTGTTCATTGAGGCTTTTCAGCTCTAAGCAGTGTTTTAGCTCATTGTTGTTGTTTTTTTTACACTGGCTGTCTTTGCAGGTAATCCTAACACATATATCTAGACATTAATTTATATTTAATTAATAAAATACTTTTATTAAAGACTTTTTTATGACCTCTCATCTTCATCTTGTAACATGCTCATGTTTACTACAAACAGCAAATTAATAATTTGTAACCGGTCCAGAGTTTTTAAATCTTGTTAAGCAATGATTGTCTAAGTAAAAAAAGGACCTTGTAAATTGACATTCTTTTTTTCCGAGCTTTCTTGCACCACCATTAGGCTAGCAACAAGCATGATGTTAGTTCACTGCAGTGACAGATGGAAGTGAGTGAATGTTGTGTGATTGTCGGTTTCATCCGACAGGGTCCTGGGTAGAGTTGGGGATGAACAGAGGTGCAGCCGGTTCGGCCCAGTCATCCTCCACAGGAAGCCCTGCCTCCAGCCTGCTGCCTCTTCCTCAGGTGGAGGAAGAGGAGGCCATAGTGGGGGGGCTGGAGCATGTCCCATCCTCGTCTTCAATCCATAATGGAGACATGGAGAAGATCCTGTTGGACGCCCAGCATGAGTCAAGTCGCAGCAACTCCTCCTGTGACAGGTAATGCTAAAAATCCTCCCAACGTTATATGATTCAGTTCAAAATAGTTCAGAACCTGCTTTGCTGAAAGACCAGACTCCATCCCACATTTTCTTTAATTCTGAAACTCACAAAATAAACCAGGTTCAGGATCAGAAGACTTGTTGTATGTCTAAATGTGCTTACAGTAATAGTAAAGACAGATGAGGGCTCATGAATTGCTAACACGATGGAAAATAGAGTCATGAGTTCTTGGATTCACACAAGTCTGCAGTTGTTAAACATTAGGTCATGTGGTAAATGTAGTTCTTATTTGTGGTTCGTCATGCCTTTCATGTTGTTAGGGGAAGCTTGTTTCAGACAATGCACTGCTGATTTAAGAGTTATGATGTTTAGAAACCTATTCTTAGGATCTCATCACTATTTGCCAGCAATATCATTGTAAAGTCTTAAAATGCGACGTTGTGCAGTATCCCTGTGGCTAGTGTAGTAGTAGTAGTAGTAGTAGTAGTAGTAGTAGTAGTAGTAGTAGTAATCATTATATAGTAATTGTACAGAAATGATTTACACAGCACTATATCAATAGTTGGTAATTGGTAAGTCTTTGTCTGAACTACACACCTGCCTTGGCTCTTCAATTGCTAATGACCCCGCAAAACCCCTGTAAAAACTGTAAGGATTTTATGAGAGTTGTTTAAAAGTGGAACTTTAAAAAGCTGCAACTTTCTAATGGTTCCAATGGAAAATTTAAATAAGCCCATAATTTGGGGGAAATCTTCTCTGTCATAGCCTTAATGTTGAATCCACTTCAACTGTTACTTGACAGATACTCATGAGTTGAGCTTCTGAAAATATAATGACATCTTGT
The DNA here is from genome assembly GCA_900302695.1 of Helostoma temminkii. Taxonomy (NCBI): domain Eukaryota; kingdom Metazoa; phylum Chordata; class Actinopteri; order Anabantiformes; family Helostomatidae; genus Helostoma; species Helostoma temminkii. The sequence goes on along the minus strand of OMLM01014711.1, from coordinate 39,932 downwards.
TTCACAACTCGCCTCCAGTTCTATTGAGCTAATTAGAAAAGTCCTGACCCTTCAACTCCCAGCCACATCATGTGCTTGTGTACAATCCTCAAGGCTGCGATAAAGCAGAGCTTATCAGAGCTGGGCAAGCAGCTGTCATTGAGTCACCTGAGGATGGTTTTTGTCTGTTTGAGCCAAGAGCACTGTACCAACAAGCTGCTCCGACATAACGGGGAACACAAACATCAACACTGCACCAGGTTTATATTGCACAAGAGTTAGTTAGGTTGATTTTTTTTTTCTTCACTTACTCCTTTGACACACACACGAGTAGATATTTCCTCAGAAAGGTCAGAGTACAGGAGCAGTGGGATAAAGAACTGCTGAAAGTACGTTTTGTAAGTATTAATGATAAGGAGTGCTAATATTAGAGCAGCAAGTGGCAAGATTGTTGTAATTATTGATTGGGTTGCCAGTGCAAGCATCTATTGTTGTCCAACTGCCCTTTTTTCAGATAAACTGTTCAACATCCAGAGTTGTTTAATTTATAATGATTTGAGGAAGTAAGAAAAAAAACATATTTTAAACTCTTCCAATTGGAGAAGTTGCTGTACGTAAGTTTCTAAAGTAGTCAGGACCAGCAAAAATGTGAATTTCATGTTAAATGTTTTTGGCTGTCTTGGCTGTTGTATTGCGTAACAACTGTGTACCAAAAAGCAAAGTTGCTATGGCAGCCTGTAGTTTAATATGTTTTGAAATGGTTGTTGAATAGTCAACCTTAACTGTGTGTAGTGGTGTGTGTGTGTGTGTGTGTGTGTGTGTGATTGAGAATGCCTCCCAGCCAATCAGACAAAAGTTTTTTATGTTCCATGGGAATTTTCACATGGAAAGTTTTGAGTCATGACTTAATGACTTTTCTAACACAGAGGCCTCTGATTTGTTTCCTCAGCCCTCCTCGACCCCACAGTCCCCAGGATGATGGGCAGATCATCTTCGATGTGGACGTGACTGGCAGAAGAGACAGCCAAGTACGTGCCTCTCAGGTTCTCCGTCAGTCTGTTGCCACGGCAACCTCAACCACCAGTCCTACAGTGGTGTATATATATGTGTTTATATGTGTGTGCATATACACATGTGAGCTGCTGTCTGTAGTTACTATGCAGATGCCTGCCACACCCACGTTGGATTTCTTTTCTTTTGCACAGCATGAAATATCACCATTACTTCTGCTCTTCACATTTACTGTTGTTTTTTCTCTTTTGATCTCTGTCAGGTCACCATGGAAACAAACATCTGTATTTTTGTGTATTATTCTGAAGTCAAACACTGATTTGAGAATGAGTTTTTGTGTCCACAAAAAGTTTCTAATTTGTCTTCATAGAAGGGTAATCACATACATAAAGCCTGAAGACTAAGACTGTTATGTGTGTTTGTGTGTGTGCTTGTGTTTGTGTTTAGTCAGAGGAGGACGTCTTGGATAAGGAGAGGGACATGGACATCCTGATGAAGGACGCAGATTGGGTTGCTGACTGGTCTAGTCGACCGGAAAACATTCCCCCAAAGTAAGTCTCAACTCAGGGCACATCATCGTAATATTCCCCTGGTAACTGGACATACAGCTGCTTGTTTGCTATTTGAAAATGTTTAGTCATTATGGCAATAAAGTTGGTCTAAATGCACAAATATAAAGTGAGCTTTCAGAAATTGTCACTGACACAATAGTAGAGGACTTGAAAGTTAAAGTGGCCATATTATGCTTGATTATGGGTTTACTTTAGGGCTCCATTGTTGCAAGATTATATGGGTTTTGGGTTTACTAACAGCAAATACATGGTACAATCCCTCTTTATGAAACAGCTAATCTGGCTTTGAGAGTAAAAACACTTGTTTGAGCTAAACAATACACACTTGTATATATATATATATACACACACACACATATGTGGTATATTATTTCTATTTAATTTGTATTTAATCTGTTTTGTATTATTTTGTTTGTATATATATATATATATATATATATATACTGTAGGTATATTATTGTAAAGACTACAGACTGATGTTACACATTCCTGCAATATAAATAAAATGAAATTTACCATGAGAAGGACGACAATAACTGTGTTACTTAAGCGCATTTAAACGCATTGGTTGCAAAATCATCATCTGCAGGCCTAAGTCCTGGAATAAAAACAGTTTTATTTCCATTCCCTGCAAGCATCAGCCACCATAACAGAACTGCTCAGGTGTGAGAAACTGTAGCTGCTCTTATGAATGCTAAATAATGACCTCAGATTGTAATGAAATGAAAACCCAATTAGAGAAACTTAAACTAGAGAACGTTCATCAGTTTTGCTTTATAAATGAGTCAATTGTGAGAATTTTGTTGTCAGTTTGAAGTGTCTGTAATATTTGCAGGGAGTTTCATTTCCGCCACCCTCGACGCTCAGTAACACTCAGCATGCGGAAGACTGGGGCCATGAAGAAAGGAGGCATCTTCTCTGCCGAGTTCCTCAAAGTCTTCATCCCCTCACTGCTCCTATCACACATCCTCGCTCTGGGGCTGGGGTAAGAAACCAACACTACACGTCACCCCTTAACAACAAAACTGAAAGTAGTTAGATTTTATTCCATCAGTGACCAATGACCAGCATAGAATTATTTTTATTTTTACATATTTGCCAATGGTTTAAGAACACCAGCAGGTGGAGCTGTATAGACACAGACACAAGCCAGCTGTGTGTCTGATGAACTGGCAGAGCAGCTGCTGACTGACTGAAACGCTGCACACCTGCTGTCAGAGAGCTCTCCTAGAGCACTCTCTGTTTGTGATAACACATGTTTCAATCATCCTGGTTTCTCAATCCCATAATGCCACCACTTTGATACCCTAGGCAGAGGTCTTTGAGTGATAGAGTATGCAGTAATTGTCATTAACAAACTTGCTATAATCAAACGTCCCTGTTGGCCATTCTTGAGTCACTGAGGTGCTAAAGGTTTTATTATTGGTATTTATGTTGAATTGGTTGTGCTGGGATTTGGTGTCTTGGGTGATTTTAGTATCATTGTAGAGACATACTCATGCAGTATATTGAAACCAGTTTCAGCTAATGGATACTGTCAGAAGTTGATATTGATAGTTATCCAGTATCAGTATTTGAGTTTGTTTAATTGAAAGATCAGTATTTTGAGTATCTGTTGTCCTACTGGTCCCTTTATAGGAAATTACAAAAAAGTAAAAATCAGAAAAAAGCGTCACTTGCCTGTTTTCTGAGATGCACATTGCTGCTCAACAGTGATTTCTAACACTAAACTAATGACTAAAAAGTTCATTTTCTTTTCACAAATGTTTCACTTCTGGAATTCAGAAGATTTTTTTAAACACAAAAGGCACCTGAGCATATTGACAGTGACATTGCCAAACAGACAAGGCTTCTTTGTATTTTAAATCTGACTAATCTGTTTGCACATTGACCGTTTGTTTTACTCTCTGTTAGAAGTCTTCTCATATTGTACCATCTTGCTAACCCAAAGCTTTATTAACCTCTTTTCACCATAGCACTTGTGCTCTAATGAACTGGATTCAAAAACCTTTTCCACAGCAGACATTTTGACATGAGGATAAGCACATATGTCTTTACTAACATTATTTATGGTCCTATTCTATTTAGGTGATCCAGGGCAAGGATTTTGTAGTTTACTTGCTGGCTCACAGGAGAGGCTTCTTGACGCACTTAAGCTGTTTTCTTATATGAAATTTGGACAGCGTCCATAAAATCTGGTTCAGACTTTGTCCAGAGTTGCCCTTTCCCACATGTAGCACACAACAGGAGATTGTCTGTGTCAGATGAGTCCTCATTTACTTAGATTAGGGGTGGTACATTGGTAGGTTATTGAGAAGCACATCACAGCAGCAGTTCTGTCTCATGACAGACATGTCATCAACAACTTCACACTTACCTGGTTCACACCTGAGACATTACAGACTAAAGTACTGGTAGAGTAACAATGTTTGTTGGACATTTGTATTCTTGGATACAGCTACTTTGGGTAATGTCTAGATGAGCTCAGTGTTGCAGTGCATGACTGAAAACATTACTGTATAGAGGAACAGAGCCATTGTTAATGTTTATAGTAAGTCAATGACAAATCAAAATTAAAGTATATTTCCATCTATGTTTTTTTATGTCCATTTCCAATTTGCACATTTGTGTTTCTGTACCAACAAAGCAAATTGTGATAAGTGCCACATAAATTAAGTTTAAATTATGCATTATAACCTACGTGAATAGCGTAAACATCCATTGAGAGAATAAGTCACAGAGTGAAATTTGTTCAACAATGAGGGAACTGTAGCATTTTTGTTGGTTGGAAGTTTAACTAATCCTACAATTTTTTTTTACTTGTTTTATATTTTCATAACAATAATAGGATTAGCATTAATTAATATACTGTTAATTAATACACCCAGTTGTTACTGTTGCCATATTGCAGAGTCAACTATGCCCCCCCCCAGATTATACTACACCTTTTTTATTCACAGGAGCTTGAACAAGCGCAAAAAAACTATTATCAGTTGTAAAGTTCCTTCCTGCTGATGACGAAATATGAAAAAATTGTAACCTGGTTCTTGACCATCTACCTTCTTCTCAGAGTCTACATTGGAAAGAGGTTGACCACGCCACCAGCCAGCTCCTTCTGAACCTGAAAATGAAGAGATGTGCCTAAGAGGTGGCCATGAGTTGTTGGAGAAAGTTTTGCTGATGTGAAAAGAACGCCCGCCTGTCCTCTCTCTTTCCCGCCTGCTCCTGATTCCCCTCCTCATGCCTGAGATATGACTTGTTCTCAGGAGAAATGCATCTGCCTTTTCCTCTATCCCCCCTCTTTCCCCACTCCTTTCCCCCTGTAGATAGCTCCCCTGTCCCTTTTATTTTCCTCCACTCATTTGTATAAGCTTTTCAAAGAATGAATTTTTCCTTTTCCTGATTGGGCTCACATGTTTATAATAGGTGGGTTTTCAGGGAGGGTACGCAGCATTAAACCAAACTCTTCTACTACACACACTGTCCTAGCGCCCTCTTATAATTAGAAAAAGGGAGGACAGTCCAGTTTTAGAACTGATTGCAGATTGTGCCACCTACATGAGTAGCCCAACACCCAAACTCAAGTTCGACCAAATTCAAAAATGTTACAATGCCTTTTTGAAAGTAGCCATTTTGTTCATCATCTCTTGCTAATGTAGTGTTTATTTATTTATTTTAGAACAGTGGTTGTATGGAGACTTTGTAATGGTGAAAGGAGTTACCATTAGTGGCCATTTCAAACCACAAGCGCTCACGAATTGCACTGGGGGAGCCTCCTGCTCTGTCTGTCAGTAGAGAGAGATTTATGTCAGAAACTAGAAATAAAAATCAATTGAAGGGTGCAGCTGAAGGAATATTGTGCGAAGTGGACAGGAAACCAGGGTGTATAAGTATGTGGTGCAGGTAGTGTGTCCCTCTCAGTGTGTACACTAACAGTATTTTTTTTTTTGTGGTTGGGCTTTGGGTAACAGTGCAGAAAGGTCCAGTCATGTGTCCAAACTGTCCTTCCATATTGTATCATAGCGATCGTTTAGTCCTAAGCAGCCAGTTCCTAATTACTTGTTTCCCAGATAGGGCTGGGCATTACATGTTTTATATTACAGTTGGATAATCAGAGAGAATCTTATACTAAAAAGCTTCAGAACATAAGTGATAATTACGACCATGGTGTTTGAGTCATTTTATTTAAAATGCATAAGGTATTTCATGATTTTTACTTTTAAGGTGTAGTTTCTTTTTAGAGCTGTTATTACTGTGGAAATTGTCCAATAGTTGCCAGCCCTGCAAAGTAGCACTCCATCACATTTGCCAAAATTTCCAAATGAAACAAGCAAAAGTACTTCTTCACATTGCAGGTGAAGGGAACTGTCTCTAGTAGCTGTGAGGTTAACCTGGTGAATATTTTACATTTGTCTGTTGAGTGGAGCCTCAGATTTAGAGCAACCTGTAAAGAACTGAAGGGTGGTTGGTTTAAACACAGGTTAGCATATTCACTAAGGTCGTGTACCCACAGTGTGATCGAAATTCTTGATATCAGACATTATGGGACATTGACTTCACTTCAGTATCTCTGAGGTCTGTTATCAAATGTGGTCCAGATATTTGATTTAGAAGTTCATGTCATCAAACTCCAGATATGTCTCGGTTATTCTTAATGTCTGCATGACATGATTTTTTTCACACATTCCATGCAGCACTAAGTAACTCGAGATCTGGTGTGTGTTGAGACTCGTTTGACAGATTTAAACAGTCTCTGACATTTAGAGCAACACAATGCGTTCCAGGTTTATAAATGAACACAGTGTTATATTTGACACTGAAAGTCAAGAATAGTTAAAATTTTGCTCCTTTCAGCAAATTTTAGTTATAATACCCCGTAAATAAACGCAGTGTTCCTGTAACAGAATCAAGTCACTGTGGTGAACATATGAACATAGTGAGTCCTCACCTGCCACAGAGATACTGTTACTTTGTGCGCCATCCACGTCTGTGCCTGTGTTTGTACTTGCAGCTTTTGAAAGTAATATTGTTGATTGTTCTTGTCTTTTGTCTTCTTTTGTTTTGACTTGTCTTTTTCCCCCTGATGTTGAAGAAAGGAAGTGTGAAAATAAAACCCTTATTTTTGATGGCAGGGCCTGATGGAAAGTTTGGAAAGAGATTTCCCTCCACGATGGTCTAACAGTAGTTGTTGTAACAATGCGTTTGCTTTAATTTTCATTTTCCCACTACATTGAAGAAATTGATGAACTTTGTCATTAAAGATGACCTGAATAAAGCTATTTGTTTCCTGCATTTGTTTGTTGGGTGTGAGGAACTGTAAATCTCCACAGGAAACAGTCTCTCTTCAAAGATGTATTAGTCACAGAATAATATGAATTGTAACACATTTAGAAATAAAAACCAAACTCCATCTGTTGAAGATGAAAAAACTGTTCTCTTTAAACTTATCATTGCATGTGCCATCATTATTTAAATTGTTGCGCTAGAAACGTCCTGCAACTGTTACAGTAACAGCTTGAAAGTTGATTTAAGGTGAGAAGGGGATTAGAGACTTACCAAAAGCTAAACTGTCTGAAGTATTGCAGTTGTTGGCATTGCTATCCTGCTGTAACTAAGACCCTTCTTACAAATATGGCATTTCTACAAGCAACTTTCTAACAATAAAAAAAGAGGAGGAAAATACCAGCATTGAATCTACCTGTTTAAAACTGAACACGGTTTCTGATAGTGGAAGCACTGCACTCCAGTGGTAGACTTCTGTTATTAACTTTAAAATGTTTCCAGTTCACGTGTGAGGCACTTTTCTCTGGATATTCAGTTTCATATACGCTTTATAAATTCACATTCAATGTTTTTGTAATTAATAGTATAACGGGATGATGAATTCATTATTTTCATATAAAGACATGCAGTAGGTGTGAGTGGGAGTGTGAATGGTTGTTTGTCTATATGTGGCCTTGTGATGGACTGGCGACCTGTCCAGGGTATACCCCGCCTCTCACCCGTATGCCAGCTGGGATAGGCTCCGGCACACCTGCGACCCCTACAGGGACTAAGTGGTTCAGAAAACGGATGGATGGATGGATGAATGTAGTTCTCCTTCTCCGGCTGTGCCACTTCCTCCCCATGATATTACTCCTTATAGGGAACCTCAGAACACCTGTTCCTAGCCAATCCAAACACAGTGATGACGTGACTCCTCCCACTGCAGCTGATGGCGTTACCATGGGTTACAGGGTGGTGGCCACATCCATCTCTATCCCCCTGGTGAAGAGAGTTTCTTCATAATCTCCTCAGGATTCAGCAGCTTTGCCACATAAAGGCACGTCAGGAGATGAAGCGAGAGGAAGAAATGTGAACAGTGTCAGTCATCCATCAGTAACTCAGAGTGGTGTGTAATGTTTGTAATAATTACTCCAATATGTAGGACTATCTGAGAAACCAAATAACAACTGATTAACATATTTATTTATTGGAATACAGTAATTGCAGCAACAAGTACCCTTTTCTAGTTATTTACATCTACATCAGTATAGGCCATTTTCTGTTTCTCTATCTGTTGCTTATGGAGTCCAGAATGGGACAACACCCACAGCTTACTGTTGGTATCCTACAGCCAAAAACAGCACACCAGGTTAGACTGTTCATGTTTAAACAAAAGTTGCAGATCAGCCCCAAACATGGTGGACTGGGTCAAGTCATATTTGAGCTACAACCTCCGATTAGCTTCCGCCAGCTGAAAGTAGAACCAAAGTGTTTCCTCTGATGCCTTTTGATAAATAAATGCAACCAGAGCTTAGCTCCAACCTCTAATTGGCCTCTTTCAGTCTAAAGTAGGAAACTATATCCATTTTGTGTTTAAAGGTAATTTGAAGAAAAAAAAAAAGATTAAATTTTTTTTTTTTTTTCTGAAGTCCTAGGCAATACTGGCAAGACTAGTTTGTTAACAGATACAAACAGTACTGTGAATGACAATGTCAGTATCTAAACACTATCATCACAGTAGTCTCCCTGTGCAAAGAAACATCTGCCGGTATGAACTGACTGTTTAATTAGCAGTACTGTTGAATAAAACCATAAACATGACTGACCAGCTGACTACAGCTGACTAGCTACTTAGCTGCGTAACCTTCAAACCAGTGTTAGCAGAGGACTCTTCCAATGAAGTTCTCTGAGTGCTTCCACTCTTTAAAGGCTGGTTTGGTGTTTTAACATGCACAAAGTAAAATGAGCTTTTGTTAGTGTGCAGTGTTGCTAATGAAGACAGCCCCTGTTTCTGGTGTCCTCATTAGACATTTTTCCAGTTTATGCTATGGGGATCACCACAGCAGATCATATCCTTTAACATTTATTCGGCACAGGTTGTGTCCTTCCTGATGCAGCCCTCCTCAGGTGTCAGTGGGCTTGAGACTGGGACCGTTGGTTTATGCAGTAGTTCAGTGTCCTGTCCAGGGACATCTCATATCCGCTAGGAGGAGTTGGGCTGCGAATCACATTAGGGTTGATGGGCAGCCACACTACCAGCTGAATCACTACCTCTCTTGTTCTCATTAAACAATAACAATTATTAAACTCTCATTCACTCCATGGCTTCATGAACATGCTGATTTTAAACTGTATTCATCAGGTGGCATGTTCACATCTTAGTTCACATCACTACTACTAAACACACAAAACACTATAGCTAATAGCTAATAGAAATACCAAATTAAAACTGTTTTAGGCCCCAAAGGTCCCAGCTTCATTGTGTAATTTGGTTTGTGGTAGTTTCCTTATTTTATTCTTTAATTTAACATGTACTTGCCAAAGTAAATAGTCCAATTAAGATTAGAAACCAATTTAGCATGACTCCTGACCAAATTATTATCACCACTGGAAACGCTAGACAATTCACTTCTGATACTGCAATCCACTGATACTGCTGATGTCACCACTTGCCCTGCATCTGTTTCTGGATGCCAGGACCGTGCCCTTCCTGTCCAGAGACCGCCTCTTCCAACTGTTTATGTGGAATGCTGCCAACTTTCCCCTTTAATTATCTAACACTCCTCTTGTCTCTCCTCTCAGGGGAAGTTGTTCTGTTTTGTGGAGCGACAGTTCAGTGACAGTTGTCAGTGCACCATTGATAGTTATAAATCTTAAATCTTACGCATTGAGACATCTGACTTTGGTATATTTTTCTGTAGAGATGAGTAGACACACACACACACACACACACACACACACACACACACACACACACACACAGAGCAGTCCTC
>OMLM01014711.1:12195-22369 GCA_900302695.1 Helostoma temminkii | reverse complement strand
CATTACAGCACAATCAGCGATATAAATAACAATTAAATCAAAGTTGAAACAAGAACAAAAATAGTGTTTTAGTAAAGGTATCTCTGATGTCCACGCTGAATAGGATAAAAATAGACTGAGGCTATAAAAAGACCATCCTGGATTAAAGTGTCTGTGGCTACAATCCTTAAGGGATAATAGATCATTAGGCAGCCTGTGAGTATACCTGTAGTACAGTAGTTCTCCCCACAGGGAGCACAGTGTGTGTGAGTGTGTGTGTGTGTGTGTGTGTGTGTGTGTGTGTGTGTGTGTGTGTGTGTGTGTGTGTGTGTGTGTGTGTAGCAGCTGTTGAGGTTGCCTCATGCTGTTATCTCACAGAGCACAGCTGCCGGGGACACTATCTGCTCACACATCACAACTTCACACACACCACACTGGTGCCCCAGTCACCCCCAGTTAACTGGTACCCACTTCCTCAGCCTTGTTTTTGTTTATCCAATCACAGTATCATCCCAAATAACCTCATTCATAAAGCCAGGAGAGCCTGCAGAGGAAATAAGTCTGCATGTTTTAGTTTGTCTGTGTGTGTGTGTGTGTACAGAAACTTTTTTACATTAATCACCACCTGAACAAAGGAGAACACTGTGGAGTAAAGTCTGTAACAGGATCACTGCCTCCAGCGTCCGTGTCCTCCACAGACTGCAGGAAGAGGTCAGTGTGTCAGAGACAGAATTTAAGTACATTTGTAAAAGTCAGAGTGAATTTTCTTAGTCAATGAGGGAGACTTGATGTGTGTATGTGGCCAAAGATGGAATTTGGGGGGAATTTAAAGGAATTTCTCAGAGAAAGTGACGATATTTAAGTTCATACTTAAGTTTTAGTAAATATTTATACGTTACATGGAAAATATGTCTTATAAGTTTTATAATAATTTTTATTGACAAAGGCAGTTCATTCAATTTAAATTCATTACCATCAATCAAAGAGAGACCGCAAGGAAATTAATAGTCTAAAAGAAAATAAGTGACTTTTTGAAAGGAAATGAATATTCTAACTTTTGGTTCACTTTCTGCTAATGTGAATCAACACCAGAATCTCTCCAGTTGAAGTGTGTTTTGGTATCAGGTTTGTGCTCTTTGCTTTCACCCAAGTTGTCTGGACACGTAAAGAGGTAGCAGGCTGCTTTTTGTATAATCTGGGACACACATTAATTGTAATGCTGAATGTCTGACCTGGCACCGTTCTCCACCTGACTTCACAAATGTTTCCAGGATATTTTCCATTTGGACAACAACACAACACCGTGTTGCCAGGTTACTCAGACTGGCAGATGTTTTCTTAGTGCCCAAACACATTTTGTCCTAATTTAATGGAACTTTTCATCTGTGGAGTGCTGCCGTATAGCGTGTCTTAATAATAAGTCTTATAAGAGTGCAGATTAATCTGACTGGGCGCGATAGGGAAATAATGACTAGTCCAAGACTCTAATCAGTAATCTGTTTCATACCTATTCTCATAGCATTAACATTGCACCTATAAATGTTTTTAAAACTGCTGTATCACCTGAATCAGTAGTTCTCCTCATTTTTATGAAGTGTTTAGTGAAGTGTTTTTCAGATAAACCTAACATCACCAAAACAACACACAGAGAAAACAGTTATTACAGGAAACAATTGTTTAATTAACTTGTGTAAATCAGACTGTTTTTATCAACCATGAAATTAGCAACAATGAGCCAATTTGAACGTGGTTTTATTAAAATAACGTCATAAATAACCTCATAAAACATAAAACAGTTGATTGTGAACCAGAGAGATTATAGACGTTTTTATAAACCTGCTGTTGGTGAATCTGTATTGTACCTTAAATGTAGTAAATAAAGTTTGTTAACCTTTATCTCGCTAGCTGTGTTAACACTGGAACACTCACTCTTTGTTATTCCGATGTCACATTAGTTATTTCCACTCCACATTTTTCTGTGAGGTCATGCACCCCCCTCTGTTTTAGATGAGCATTAAGTAAGAGCTAAAACAATGGCTTATTACTTCATGCTTCATGCCAAACTGCATTCTGCCGCAGTGACATAGGTTGTGCATTAGTGCAGTTGTACTCTACTCAGGAATGAAAACACAGCTCTACAGAAACAACGAATCCGCTGAGCTTTATCCACATCCTGTTTGTGAGTCTCTCTAAGAGGTTCCCATGAAGGAAAGGTCATTGTCATGTTTGGCAGTTATCCAGTACTCTTGTCAGCTGCAGAACAATTAGATTATTAAACTGTGTATGTCTGGATTGAAATTAAATAACACACCTTTTTAGTGGGACTTTTGAAAACGATCTGCCTCCCTCTCACTTAACCCCCAAACCAGCCATACTTTTATTAGTAATCATTTCTGAAAACGTAATTGTGCTTCTTAGCCTTGGATCACAAAAGCCCATGTAAAAACACGAGTATTAATTCAAGAACCATAGTCTCTTGGCATACGCCGGTAAGTAATGTGATAATGACAGTGATCTTGAGGCATATGATGTAAGGGCATATTTCAGAGTAGTTGTTTTGGGATGAAAGCGGGCCAGCTGTGGGCTGGAGCGAAGCCAGTCACCCCACCAGAGCAGTCTGCTCCGCATAGATGGAAGATTACCACATGATCTATTTGCATTAGTTCCATCAGTGCTGTCAGAGCATTGCCACACCTTTCACATGACAACTGCAAAGCATTTTCCAGACTGGCTGCAGTCAGCTGAAGTCCTCAAGTGTGTGTGTGTGTGTGTGTGTACTGCATGGTTGTGCAGAAAGGAAGAGTAACAGAAGGTACTCTTGTATGATCGCTTTTTTCCAATTATCCCGTTTCATTTCATTATTTATCAGCCTGGTCAGGTCATTAGTTAAGGTATAATATGTAACAAAATTGTGAAAAACTGCCACCATAACTGTGTCTTTTGTCTGGCCAACAAATTCAAATCCCTTTGATTTACAATGACATTAAACAAACAGTACAACAACAGTAAATCCTGACAGTCAAGAAGTTGGAATCAGACATTTTTCATTTAATAATTAATTAGCATAAGTGATTATTCAATTGTGAAAACAACAACAATGGACAGATTGACAAAAATCACATGTACTCTATGTTTGAAGTGAAATAGCTTATAATAAATGACATGAGTTTTCTATTACGTTATGTGTGAGCACAAGTAATTCCACCTGCTCCTGGTTTGAGAGTGTTGCTGTGCGAGTTGAATATGTGCTGGTTCAGATGTAGGGGGAGCCCTCACTGAGAGCCTGCACAGCAGCAGTTGTGCTCGGGGCCAGAACTGCTGGTCGGGGTGCAGCTAACGGCAGTGGCTCAAACAGAGCAGCCTTTGTTAGCCAGGGATGCTGGAGTCCTTGTGACTAGAGCTGCCACTCCCTTATTGGACAGAGGGACCAAGCTGCTGGGGTGACTAGAGGGAGGGACAGGGGGGGTGAGAGGCCTTTTAGAGTCTTTCCAGGCGGTAGACTCCCGCACACAATCACACATACACAAAACAAATGGCACAGCAATAGGCATGGATGATTGATTAAACAACCCGCGCTCTGATTGGTCCTCTCCCACGCCTGAGACGACAGCTCAAACTCATCAAGAGGACAGAGGGGGTGTGTCTGGAGGTCTTTATTGTTGTACCAGCTAATTCTTCCACCAAGTTTTGTTAGAGAGCAAAGATATTTACATTTTAATGAAGAACTAAACTGCTACAGTTCTTAAACATTCATAACAGCCAAAGGTTTTGTACATTTTTGTTTTTTTTATAGAGTCAAGCAGATTACAGGGCCAAAAATTGCAATGTGTAATTTTATTATGATAGGATCGAAAATATCTGCAGATACAGAATAGTAAAAAAAAGAGAAGCTTTGTATTAGATATCACATTTTCACATTTTTTAAAACTTAAATTCACTAAAATATATATTAATGTAATGTAAAGTTCCTTGTCCCCTAATTGACTCATATGATTCGGCACTGCTCTAAAGTTTTGGGACATTAACTTGCAAAAATATTTGCTGCCTTAGATGAGAGTAGCCCAGGGAATGATTTATGATTACAACATTTATAAAATTACTAAAGTTCATGGATGTGGAAAAAAATCTTAATCACATTGTTTGTGGAAAAGTTAAACATATTCCGTTTTGTCGCTTCTCACTTAAGAAGATCCATTTGGCTCTCGTGTCTGTGCTCTACATATGAAACTACTGCCAGCAGCTGGATAAATTAGTTTAACATGAGGCTGGAAATGGGAAAAACAGCCAGGCTCTGTCCAAAGATTACAAAATCCACCAACAGTACAAGCAACTCTAAGCTCACTGATTAACACGCTGTATCTTGTTTTACAAATGACAAACTAGTGCTGTTTACTGGACAGACACATGCATCACTAGCATCAACTAGGTTTAAGGTTTAAGCTTCGTAGTACATAAACCAACATAATATTTCAGACTGTACTGAATCGTGTTAATGAGGCTTGAACTCTGGCTAACATTTCATTAGAGAACCTCAGGTTTAATCAGATGCTTTATTTAAATGAGAGACTTGATGACACAATGTCCACTATTGTTTTAGATGCATTTATCACATCCAACCTCACATTTCTGCAGTGTCTGTTCACTGCTTTTATCCAGCTGCCTTCCTCTCTTCCCATCTCCACCACCCAGTCTTTCAGCATCATTTTTCTTCAATTCTCTGCTCAGATCATAAACAGAGGCATTAACATCCACGCACTACTTACCTAAACATTTCAACGTTCTTTCTGTTTTCCCGCGTGTCAATGTTTCAGAGTATTAATCACTGTGAGTGTGCTTTAAGTGTGTGTGCAGCATGTTTATGGGTGTCTGCTTGTGAGAAGCCAGCAGCGGTTCATTTGCACAGCCATGTGTTACTTATCAGATTGTATTCTAAAAAGGCCAAGCAGAGGCTGCTGTGTTCATTTAGCTTCTGAATATTTATGTTTGGTTGTGAGTGCCAATCCATTCCTTTATGTGACATTTCCCAAAATGTCTTGCATAAAATGCACTTCATCCCGTATCCAACTGAGCCAAATCGGATGCTCACCCTCGTAAGTGTGATTTTATAGGAATCTATGAAATTCCAGACTGATCTGCAGCACCTGGTTCCCACAGCTTCTTCTCTTAGTGCTCACAGTGTAACTGCTCAGCAGCTAATCATCTTTATTGTTTTCCAGAGTGACCGTCTGCTGATCAAAGGAGCAAAGATTGTGAATGATGACCAGTCCTTTTGTGCTGACATCTATATGGAGGATGGAGTCATCAAGTGAGTTTACTGATTTGTGTTTGAAGTGAAATAAAATAAAACACAGTTAAAGCAGTTTTAGCATTAGACTAAATGCTATACAGCCACTTTCTCTTTTAAATAAATTATAAGTTCTAATACTAATTCTTGGCTTCAGAGTCTCCCACTTGCCTTCTGACAAACTCTAGCTGAAATTTTATATAAACTTATATGAAAATTAAATCAACCATGATTCAATGTGGAAATAAAAACTTCCAAAATCACCAGTTGATTGCCATTGTTAGCTGTAAAATACTCGTTCTCACTTTATTATGATTTATTAATTTTCCCAGACAAATTGGGGAAAACCTCATTGTGCCCGGCGGGGTAAAAACCATCGACGCCCACGGCCGCATGTTGTTACCGGGTGGCATCGACGTCCACACTCGTTTCCAGATGCCTGATCGAGGTATGACGTCTGCTGATGACTTCTATCAGGGCACCAAGGCTGCACTGGCTGGAGGAACCACCATGATCAGTAAGTCATTGACCGGAAACATCCAATCAGTGATTATTATTGAGTTAATGTAAATTAATGTTTGGCTATTAGTTCACAAATACCGAGCTATATCTGGCTTTTATCTCTTATGCAGCATCCTTACAGTTGTTTTATGTCAAGATTTCTTACTTTGATTTGATACATCACTTTTGAAAAGAAAAAAGATGAGGTTATGTAAAAAAAGATAACAACGTTGAATGAAAAACACCTCTAAATGTCACACTCCCCTGCCTCTGACTCAGCAGCTACATTCTCCTCTCCCTCACAGCAGAGCAAACACTCCCAGTCCTGGTAGTGTTGTTGTCACCTCAGGTCAAATAGTAACTCCTGCACAGTCAGTGGCTGCACCAAAACTAAAAAGCGACAAAGAAAATGTTTAGCTCAAATGAGGAATCAAGATGGATCTCTTTCTCTTGCTGCAGACGTAACGAAATGCATCTGCAGTAAGGATATTCCAGTGTGAACATAAAGGCTTGGATCTGATGACTCAAGTGAATGAGGCTTTATGCTCACTCTGACATGTAACATGTCCAGATGTAACATCTTGATCCCATATAAATTTGTCTTTGTGTGGGAACTCCAGCTCTGGTTTGTATAGACGCCTGACTCATGTATCTGTTTTTTGTAATAAATGGTCACATGAGACAAATTTGGAACATATTGGGTTGTCTTGTGTGAACTATGATCTGTCTCATTATGGTCAAGACACAATATCAATAGATGTGGATGACAGACAACATGAGATTAATGTGACAGGATCTGAGTCGCTGTGTTTTATCTTTTCTATGTGCTTAACCAGTCGACCATGTGGTACCTGAGCCCGGCGTCAGCCTCCTCTCAGCCTTCAAGCAGTGGCGGGAATGGGCCGACAGCAAGGCCTGCTGTGACTACTCCCTGCACATCGACATCACCGAGTGGCACAAGGGTATCCAGGAAGACATGGAAGCGCTTGTGAAAGATCATGGTACGGAAATTCCTGTTGCATGTGAATATACTGATTGAAAAATATATACAGTATTTAAAGCAGCTAAAAACAATTCATGAAAACGCTAAACAACAATTCTTATCAGTTGCATCATTTGCAGTAAAATGCACAACAGTCTTACGCTTAAGAACCTATTAGCATGAGAGAATCTCATTTTTATTTTTAGGACATAAGAAACTGAAAAATGCTAAAACCTCATTAGCGCTCTCTAGAGGCTGAAATGTTAAATTTCGTTTATTTTTAAACTAATTTGGGATATTTAAAATATTTCAGATTGAAGAGATTTGAAGCTTGTTTGTTAGGCACACAAACTTTTTAATTTTAATTTTTTTGGATGAATGTAATTTACAGTTGGCTTCTGTCACATTCACATCTTTTGTTTCTAAGGTGTCAATTCTTTCCTGGTCTACCTGGCTTATAAGGATATTTTCCAGCTTACTGATGCTCAGGTGGGGCTTCTTCATTTTGTTCTCTATTGTGCAATGCTGTGAAACAGAGTGGTAGATGGTAGATGTTACACTAAAAAATGACTCAGCTGACTCTCCAGAGCAATGGGTAGAAAATTAACCAAGAAAACTGGTTCCTTTGACCCCAGACTGGTGATAAATAATAAACCATCACTGAATCACGACAGCTCAGTGGTCCCGGGCAACAATGTATAAATCTGGGAAATCAAGCTAGTACTACAAGCCTTTCACAGCACCTCTCCACATTATGATATGTTATAAAGAATATTTAAACAAGGTATTCACTGCTTTAAAAATGAAATCATAATCAACTGTAGCATCTTAAATATTGCTCGTTTGATATGTATAAAATATTGAGGGAGTTATTTTGGCACTGTATTCTGTGAGTAACAGTGACACTCCTTGACCTCACTGACATGCAGCCTATGTGATTTTAGATGTAATGAATCTACAGTAGATTTATGATCTAATATGAAGGTTTCTACTGCACATGAATCAGTCAAGTTGCATTTATAACCATGTTATTATTACCATCAGTGCTTTATGGGACATGACAGCATAAAAATGATTCCACTGACAAAGATGACAGTGTTTACTGTAGAAGCAGAAGTTGGATTAGTCAGTACAACAACAGAATCATATTTGTTTACCATTCACTTCATTAAGACTGGGAACCCAGAATAATAAGTATGGTACAGAAAAACAAAAGTTGTATTTATATTTTTTAGTTTTGTATAGTTTATAGTGTTTTGTTCCCAAATGTTCTCCATTTGTCTAGCAACACAGTTTTCTTGGGCTTGAAATAATGAAGATGCAGAGGTAGAGACTGGTAGCTTACAATAAGTCTGACATTATTAAATCATAAGTCATATCTCGGTCTTGATTTTGTCGTTTGCCCTCATCGTACACTTATCTGAGTTGCAGTGTGAGTCTGTTCGTTTTGGAGAAGCATTGTCTTACTCATCATTTGGGCAGATAATGAAAGCCACATATCCGTCCAAGTGTCTCACGGTTAAAATGAATTAATCCGACTTGAAAGCTGTTTTAAATCAGATCTGTGTTGATCATCGCACCTGTGTGAGGAATGTTCACACGCCAGTGCAGCCAGAGTTTATCATTTTCCCCTTCATGCTAAACTTTGATGGCTCTTTATTGTTTCATGTTTAGCAGCTGGGAGATGATGACTCATTCAAGACATCAGTTTTCCTTCAGTCCTTGATGTCATCATATCGCTTACACAATACGGGTGTAAAACCCACATACTATGTGAAAATCTGGACTCATGTTTCATTTTACCACAAAAGCAGTTGTTGAATGTTTTATAGATGCACATAATTTGGCAGGGCAGTAATATATCATCACATTAATGATGTGGCAGGACAACAAATGATTGAATTCTTGGGTGAGGGTTGTTTTGCAAAAAAGTTGAAATGAAAGTATACAGCCATGCTAGAAGAGGCCATACAGAGAGGAAGCTAGCTTTAGAATACAAACAGGCTCACCATGACAACTCAATGTCCAGTTTTTCCAGCTTAGCTCATCATGTCAGCATGTTAAAATTTATTAATTGGCAATAACCATAAAAAGAGCTGAAGATTATGGGTATATCATTAGTTCTGCAGATATTTAGTTGTAAACCAGGATTAAATGTGAAAGATTGTGACCATGAGATGGAAAGTGAAGGAATCACCAGGCCATCTGTATCAAATGTCATACAGCACCAACTAGTAAACCACAATCATATACAAATGGAAGGCAAGTCCCTACATTGACCTGCAACAACTTATGCACATGAATATTTTTATATCTAGCTCATATAGAGACCATTCTTTAACCTTAGCAGTCAAGTATTCATTCAGATAACCTTGTGGTCATAAGTGTTCCTGATGAAAGCTTTTTTGAAATCACAAAAATCTAAATAAAACTTTAAAAAAATGTTCACACCGCCATTTGTCATTAGGCACGCAACAGGAGGTATATTCCAGACTTTTAATAGCAGTAAAAAAAGTAACTTTTGTGATAACTTTATCTGTTTGTTTCAGGTGTACGAGGCATTCAGTGTAATCCGCGATCTTGGAGCCATCGCCCAGGTGCACGCTGAGAACGGAGACATTGTAGCTGAGGTACCGTAGACTTGGAGATTATTAGACATGATTTTCTGCTGCAAATAAAAGTCCTAAGTTCTGAATGTCTCAATGTTTTCCCTAACACCAGCACACTGAGCCCGAATGCTGACAAACTTCTCTGTGCTTTATAGAAGCCTGTAAAGTTGTGACTGATCATTTTCTCCAGTCACAGTAAAATGTTCAGTACTGCTCCATAATAGCAAACAGATAAACATGAATATTCATGCTGTTCACGGTCGGCCTTTTGTTTTTGACTGCTAAGCTTTGTTATGAGGAACATGTGTGCATCTGCACATGACTAAATACCTGGTATTTTCACTGTGGTTTGTTTTTGTGTGTGCGTCTTTAGGAACAGCGCAGGATCCTGGAGCAGGGGATCACTGGGCCCGAAGGACATGTGTTGAGCCATCCTGAAGAGGTGAGATCAAGTCAGCACTGTGGATTCTGACTGTGAAAATCTGGTTTCATCTGGGAAATGATAGAACGTTTTCTCTTTTTTTTTTCTTGTTTTTCCCATCACAAAGGATGTGACCTTTCCGGCCTTCACTGCTGTTACATTGTTTTCTGTTTACAGCAGTGTAGGCTGTGAGTGGCTCAGTGCCTTGGCAAACGTACTCTTCAGACTCAGTTTCACCTTTATTAGTAATAATATT
The DNA here is from genome assembly GCA_900302695.1 of Helostoma temminkii. Lineage (NCBI taxonomy): Eukaryota > Metazoa > Chordata > Actinopteri > Anabantiformes > Helostomatidae > Helostoma > Helostoma temminkii. The sequence goes on along the minus strand of OMLM01014711.1, from coordinate 12,337 downwards.
TCAGCCCCACATCTGTTTCAGATAAAAACTCCGTCCTTTATATAAATCACTGTTATTTGCAAACATTCAGAACTGAATTTAAAGCAATATGGTGTTGTTGTTTTTTTTGGCTACAATTTTTTGCTACAATTTGCCACAGCAC
>OMLM01014711.1:0-12175 GCA_900302695.1 Helostoma temminkii | reverse complement strand
ACTTTTTCTTTTTCTGGTATTAATAATCTAAAGTGTGGTAAAAATACAAAAAAAGTCATTCTCACTGCCAAGCAGAAAGCTGCCATGGCAATACAGTTCCTGCATAGGTGAATCAAATCTAAAAAATAGCCAAAAACTGATGATGAAGAATCCAGTGTTCTTTCTTTTTGGAACATTTTGTTAGTATTTGTCACAGTCGTGCTATTTCAAATGTCAAAACGTGTTGCCAAAGTTCTCTTAAGTGTTTTACCTTATTTTTGTTGCTATGGGTAGAAAAAAGAACAGACTTTATGGAAATTACAGCATCAAAACACACATAAAGCAGTAATATTACTAAGTTGGCAAACACGTATCTTTCCTTTTTTGCTCAGCATCAGATAGAAATCAGGGTCATAAACTACATAGCTATCAGGAAGCTCTGACCAGTTAGCTCAGCTTAGCAAAAAAGACAAATAACGAGCAAACAGCTAGTCCAAAGGTCAAAAGGTAGCAAACTTATTAGCATATTAAAATGAGCTTGTTTACGTTGTACCAAAATGAACTGTATGATGGTGCAGTCATCTCCCAGCTACTGGCTGTTTCTGTGTGTCTTTATGTTAACGAATGCTAACCAGCTGCTGGTGTTAGCTTCATATTTAGTGCAGAGATACCGACAGAATGACATAGTGATTCAGTGTGAGAGTGCTTCAGATGTTCTCCCTGTAAATCTCCCAAATAATAAAACTATTCTTTTGAAGTTTGAACCTATGTCAGGACAGTGATATTTCCTTTCTTCCTTGTATTTAATCTATTTCATCTGTTTCATTCTTGGAGAGCATTTGTTATGACAAACAAATCCTTTACATCATTTACAGTTTCACATGATCACATTTAATCAGAAAAAAAACATTCATGAAATAGGACAGTGAGCAGTAGAGGTGATATCATTAGGAGGAGCAGTGACATGTGGTGGTCGTTACTCATTAGTGAGTTGTGGGTCTGGCTTCTCAGAGAATGAAGATCAAGAAAGGAACTCAACCTACTGCTTTTGCTCTGCTTGTGTCTCCTTCAGGTGGAGGCGGAGGCTGTAAATCGCTCTGTCACTGTGGCCAATCAGACCAACTGCCCTCTGTATGTAACCAAGGTGATGAGCAAGAGCGCCGCTGATGTCATTGCTCAGGCCAGAAAGAAGGGTGAGACTCTGATGCTGATCAAGTGCAGTCATACAGTAGATTTTACAAACACAAACAGCATCACTGTGGCATCTATGTAATAACATAGGAACATAGTATTTGATGTTACAATGGGACTGGACTTTCAGGCACTGTTGTCTATGGAGAACCAATCACTGCAAGCCTGGGAACAGATGGTTCACACTATTGGAGCAAGAACTGGGCCAAGGCAGCTGCCTATGTCACCTCCCCTCCCCTGAGCCCCGACCCAACCACACCAGACTATCTCAACTCTCTTCTTTCGTGGTAAGAGGAGGATCCACCACCAAAGTTAACATACAGTCATAATTTCATATTAGGCTTATTTTGTCTGTGCATGCTGATTAACACCATGCGCTTTCTATCCTCCTTCTCCTTTATGACCTTCTGCCCAGTGGTGATCTTCAGGTGACAGGAAGTGCACACTGTCCCTTCAACACTGCCCAGCGAGCTGTGGGCAAAGATGACTTCAGTTTGATCCCTGAAGGCGTGAATGGCACTGAGGAGAGGATGTGTATCATCTGGGACAAGTGTGTGGTATGTTAACACAGTTAACGCTGACGCAGTGTTCAAAACTCTGGAGCTTCTGCTGCTGCTGAAACATCTCTCAACATTACCTGTCTACCAGTGATGCTAAGAGAAGATCGCTGTTCAGTGTTAGAGATGCTGATATTTCATAATTTTCATTTTTAGAGGCGTTTGCATGCGAATGCATCTAATGCTTAATGTCACAATGTGACAAAATGTGACTCCTGTCATGTTCTGACTCTCAGCTTTGATTCGTTTCAGGTAACAGGTAAAATGGATGAAAATCAGTTTGTGGCAGTGACCAGCACCAATGCTGCCAAGATCTTTAACCTCTACCCCCGCAAGGGTCGTATCGCTGTGGGCTCAGATGCTGATCTGGTGCTGTGGGACCCAGACGCTACGAAGATCATCTCTGCTAAGAGCCACAACTCGGTAATGTCTCTAATCACTTCGTATTTGAAAATATTTACATTACAATGCAGTTGACTTGAAATGTATGTAAAGCCACTATGTGCGTAATTATTAGAGGATCGATGTGCCACAATGATATCACCACTGTGGGGTGCCAAAACCAGACATAAAAAAAGGTCGCATTCTACACATTTTACCTTGAAGTTTCTGTAAAAGTAAGTACACAAAAGTATTTGAAGTAGAGTGTTCATATTCTTTTGTCCATCTAGTGTAAACACGGAAGGTTACTGCAAATTTTGAAGTGAGAAACAAACTTTCTGAAAATACCAATCGAGCAAGTGCCTCTACATGAAATATATTTAATATCTATACAAAATGCAAATATTCTTCTACGTTATAATGATTAATAATAATAATAATAATATGTAATGTAACTGCTGACAGCTGTTTTATTTGTCCATTGTCTTGTTATACGGGACATTTAAGGCTGTCCGACTTGCTCACAGGGTGTGGGCCTCACAAAGCATCAAGGGAGTGATGTCATTCTTAAAATTTGCTTAACTGGAACATATCATTTCTGATTGTTACCAGGCAGATCTCTGTTTATCTGTGTGTGTAACTGAAACAGGGAGACTATTGCTATGAATGTTTTAAGAATCGGTTTAGTTACTCCAGTCGTGTTCTTTGGTTTCTTTTCATTTCCTTGGTCAGGCACGGACGGACTCATGTTCATGGGAGAAATTGCTCATTTGTAGTGTCTGTGTATGAATGTGTATGTGTGTGTGTGGTTCACAGGACAACCCAACCCACTGGTGATCTCATTTGAGGCTGTAAGAGTCCACCAGATTGCCATGACCTCAGCTTTAGGTCCAGTAGCTTTTAGGAGAGCGCAGTCATACTGTACTGCTTCCAAACTGGTCACACAGCAACCTCTGCAGCCTCCCTATCCACACACACCCAAACCACTCAATCTTCTACTTCTTTCAGACTCAGAGCTGAGGCCTCTGTGCCACATCAGTTGTTTTTCCCCAAATGATTAGCTTTGCTTTCTTTATTAGCTTTAGAAGCCAGAGGGGAGACTTTTTACTCTGTGCAAGTTAAATCAGTTAAGCTGCTTTCGTAAGTGCTCTTTAATCCTTAAACATTTTGGCAAATTTTCCACATAGAGATTGAATAAGATTTTAATAAATCTGTGAACTGTAACAACATTTCCAGATATTGCATGTGCTACAGGGAAGTGACATCATTTTTACAATAATGGAAAATCAGAGAGGAGATATCATTTCATCTTCGCTTTGAAGATATTTCTGTGATGATTTCATATTTTGGCTTTGGTGTGCTGAGGTGCAAGCAGCCGTAATAAAACAATACACAGCTTTGGACTTGCAGACAAGAGCTATAGCTTGCTTCAAATCTATAAACAGGATTATCAGAGCTTTTTGAAAGAAAGTGAATTTACTATAGTACTAGCAATAGTACTAATTCTTTATGCATGTGGGCACGTGCAGAAAATGTCAGAGTGGGGTACAACCAAGCTTTGATGGTGCTTGGACCACATAGCATACGGATAAAAAACGAGCACAGATTTTTTCCACTTTGGATTAATCCTCCTGTTACTTTACAGACTGTGGAATACAACATCTTTGAAGGCACAGAGGTGCGTGGCGGGCCCCTGGTCGTCATCAGCCAGGGCAAGATTGTCCTAGAGGAAGGGAACCTCCACGCCACAGAGGGCTCAGGACGCTTTGTTGCCTGCAAACCTTTCCCTGACTACGTGTACAAGAGGATAAAGGCTCGCAGCAGGGTACCACACTTCTTTCATTCTGTTTGGATGTGTCTCTAATCTATTAGTCAACTTTGTACAACTTTTTACTAGTGGGGTTGTGGTTCTTGTAAAATGATGTTAAATATCATAATTTCCAATGTTGAAATGCCACAGTCTTCATGATGCAAGGCAATTACATAAATGTTGCTCCACACATGCCCCAGATTTTATAATGGGTGACGATATTAAGCTGGAGAGATGATACAGCCTGCTAGAGACTGGCCCTAAATATGCATGCATCCTTGTTAGGGAATAAAAAATTGTTAGCTTTCACTCCCATGACCATTGTGCCTGTTTCCCAAATTGCAGCTGGCTGAGCTGAGGGGTGTGCCCAGGGGACTATACGACGGCCCAGTCTGCGAGGTGTCAGTCACCCCTAAAACCATGACTCCCGCCACCTCTGCCAAGACCTCACCTGCCAAACAGCCCAACCAGCCCGTCCGTAACCTGCACCAGTCTGGATTCAGCCTATCTGGTCAGTACAACAACAACAACAAAAAACAACAACTATGCAGCCAATCAGTGAACTGCACTACAATACTATCGTTTTGCTGACATATCTTTGCTCACCATGGAAGCTGTGTGTGTAGCACTTACAGAAGCATAAATCTTTCAAAATTTGATGACATTAACATCAAACAATTGACTATTTATGCAGATTTTTAATAACCACATTTACTGTTACTTGAGTCTGATGATACACTGATGATTGAAATGGATGGTTGAGGTCTGGGTGTCCACAGTGGAGGAAGCCAAGACTTTTATACACTAGTGTAACTTTCCCTTAAATAAAAGTGGTGTTTTGTTTGTAGTTGGATAGCCACAGAGTAACAAGCAAGCTAATTGAGACATCCCACTTCCAAAAAAGCTGAAATTAACTTTTTAACACTATGTTGAACAACTGTTTCTAAATTTTGTTCACACAGGAGCTCAGATTGACGACAACGTTCCTCGCCGGAACACCCAGCGGATCGTGGCGCCTCCAGGTGGCAAGGCCAACATCACCAGCTTGGGGTAGACCTGTAAGCCTCAGCTGCCGAGGAGGAAATGAAGATTTGAGCAGTGACGGCCGGTGGGGGTCAAGAAACCACGTCACGTCACCGGGCGTCAAACCCTTCGCAGCACCAGACCGGGCCATTCGTCAGCCTCGATCTTTTACCTCCTCATCCTCCTCTGCCGCTTTTTCACGTACCCATTCTCTTTTCCCCAAAACCTGATCTTACAGGACACAGCTAGAAACAAACAAACAAAAACAAACAAACAAAAAAAACAAAAAAAAAAACAAAAAGAGTTTGTCTGTCTGATATGATAAAAAATGAGAAAAAATGAAAACACTCCTTATTTGAGCACTTTTGATGACATTATTTAGTTTTTTTTATACTGTACTTTTCTCCCTGTCATGTATTCTGTTGATATTTTGTTCTGTTGTTTTAATAGAAGCAAGTGAGACATAACTACAGTGAAGAAAACACATTAATTTTCATGCAGGATGTCCTATGTATTGTCATTCTTTCTTTCTTTCTCTCTCTTTTGGGAGTAGTTAAAATGGAGCATGGTTACAAAACCGGTATTAGCTTTTTTTTTTACGCATTTAAATAGGCCAAACAGTAGGTTGCTTCAAATTGAACAGTCTTAACACTTTATTCAGCCGACAAGAATCTAATACTTCCTTCAAGCTGTTCGTTCTCTGTGATGTTGCATTTCAATCGCTTCACTTTCCAGTGCATCACCATTTGTCACACGCTTCTACAGGCAATATCTAATTGATTATTATACATGTGAATAATTGAAATATATAAAAACTTCCCAGTAATCTTTTATTAGAGTTATAGACTCTTGCTGCACTGGCTCTCATCTCATGATTTCCCACCTGCGGCTTTGCTAAGGTACATAAGTGAAAAACCATATTCCATTTTTGGCAGCTGTTTTAGAGCTTTTGAGTTGGAGGCAAAGTTCTGTGGAGAAGACGGAGATTTGGCAGGTAGTAAATAGGGCTTTATGTCTCATCTGTGAGCATTAGGCAATGGTTAAGTGGGAGAATTTAAGGAAAGATTTAGGGAGGAAGGAGAGTTGTAGTTGCTGCCATGGCAAACTTAACCCCTCATTGCCTTATTGCTTCTAAAAGCCGTCCTTTTATTTTGGAGAGCAAGGTACAGTTCAATACGCAGCTACATATTTAGCAGTTTCTTTGCACTCTTGTGAATCATAAAGCTCCAGATTTTTCATCTGACAGCTGGTGAAGCATCTTATAACCATCTATCACCAACCAGTGCTTTTACCAACATGTCTCTCCTCCTCGAAATGTGACTGTTTTGTACTCATCATAACCCCTCTTTCCTTTCTACTCTTTATGTGCCTGAACCCGCAGAAGTTGTACTGATAGTTTGATTTTTTGCTTGTTTTGTTATTCCTATTGAGGTAAGTGAAGGATATAAGATAAAAAGATGTAAAATAGCCAGGATCAACCGATTCAAAGGTGCCAGATTTTGCGCTTTCGCAGGGCCTATTCTGCAAGTAGAGCCCCCGTAAAGACGAAATCTCTCGATATCTTGAAATGTTCTAATGTTTTAGAGTTTTTAACTTGTTGTCAAACTGCTTTTTTGTGTGATTCTGTATCTAGGTGCCTAAGGGCTGAGCACTATTGATTTACGCTTGAAAGTAGACATGAGCTAACGTATTTCTGACTAGTGTGCAGTGTCGATGTGTGAGGAATGGGATACACACAGCAGGGCCCTGTACAGCACTCCTTACTGTAGTGAACGGTCCTTTATTTCTGCATGATCTGGTTTTCATTAAGCAGAGCAACTGATTTCCTGTGTTCCGTCTTATGTCAACGAGGCCTTGGCCACCGTCGCCACCTTTTTCTTCTTCATGACTCAGCACGGAGCAACTAGCTCACCATGACACGGATTAACACTAAGCTGTAGACTTGTCTTAAATTCTTTCATTAGACTTGTCTAATTATGACTATCTCTTGCATAAACCTTAACACTGGCCAAACTACTTAAAACATTTGGACCCAATATGAGTCTTTGCATAGAACAAGTTCATGATAAAAAAACTTTGTGAAGTGTAACAATTAAACTGCACTAGACTAAAGTTTGACATGACCCAACAACAGAATGTCTCCATAGGTAACTGCTGCAAACACAGCTTTTAGTGTGATTAAAAATGCATTTACTTCTGTTTTATGCAGCTGGCTTCTTACAGTCACACAGAAAAAAATCCTAATGTAGATATACAAACTCGAACCACCTTCTCTGTTTGTGCTTTGAACCCCACTTTTCCAGGCTTCCTCTCCTCTGATCTAACTGGAAGCCTACAGAAGGTAAACTGTGTTAGCATTACAAACGGCATTTAAAGAATCCAAAGCAAGGAGTGTAACAAGTAGTAGCATTCAAATATCTCCACAGCAACTTACACATGACACAACAAGGTTTCAGTAAATGAATTTTACCCCCTTCATCCCCTGTCTTCTACAGTTTCCTCTACTATACTGTTACTTTAGACTGGAGGGTGGATGTGTGAGGTCCTCAAACAGTAATGCATCCTGACATCACGCCTAGCTCTATTGAGAGTAAAAATGTGCTTCTTGCATTTTCCATGTCTTTCAGTTCTCTCTTTTTTTCTTTCTGTCGTTCTTTCCCTCCCTCTCTGGCTCATTCATTGTTTCTGGCTGTTGCCGTAACGACGAACCCCTCCTCTCTTGGGGTTCTGCTTTTTGTTTGCCCTGGCAATGCTTGTCAGGCTGGAGGTTGCCATTAGCAACCTGACTTGTCCTGGTGCTATTTAGTCCAGCTTTGCATGCACACACACACACACACTTTGATAATTATTCTGTGACCGTGCTGCACCATTTCTACATAATCCTGTGCTGAGCTGTGTGGAACCCACAACCCTCTGATCTATTTGTGTTGGAAACACACACACCATAGTAGTAACACATACTCACACACATCTTCACTCAACAAACTACAAACAGCTGTTGCTGTGATGCAGCACCCGTGCCTGAAGACCTGAACTGACTTGCATATTACAAACCAGCTGTCAGCACTGGCATCTTTGCTGTGTCCCATGCCTTCTCCATTTACATCTACATGCACTAAAACACACACTTATACTCCTCTTAATGCTGTCAGTTTGGATGCTTTTTTCTATGCCATATTATGCTAATGATATATGAGTGATATGTATGTACGCAACGTGCTGCAGACTGAGAGGAGCTTCCTTCTGTTCTGAGGTTGTTGAAGCTGTTGAACACGTTCTTGCCCCCCTGAACCCATTTGTCTCCCTCTGTAACACTTTCCCTTTTGTGAAATTGAAACCGTGTGATGGTATTTGTCTTGGTGGCTGTGGGGTTTGCGGGATGCTTGCTCACTGGGGAAAAAAGTGTCCAGTGCCATGGATGGTGATGTAAAAAATAAAAACAAAAAACATCAATGACAAGAGAATTAAAAAAATTTAAAAAGAATCAAAGCGTTTATTTTGTTTCTGACGCAAAACACACGAACACTTGCAAGAAAACCTTATTACAGTTCAACTCATCCATCAGTCCTTAATACTAAACTGAGTAAGCCGGATCATTACTGTCACTGAACAATTAACTTCACCAAGTGGTGACCAAAATGTTACCGTCTTATAGCTCAGTTACGATGACTCAAACCTGCAATGATATGACAACTCTCTAGCCGATAGCTGTGAGCCATTAACCCAATTAACAGTGCTGACATAAGCTAAAAGCATTAATATGCTTCAAATAAATGTGTCTTTGTCCACTACATCTAAGGGCGAAAGTGTTCTGAATGACCACTTAATGGCAGAAAAAAGCCTGTCATTAAGGTGCTTTCAGAGTTTATGATGGTTCAAGCCACCTGGGCTTGATGTGCGACTAATGCAACACAGAAACTACACAGAGGAAATCAATACAAAGATATTTCAATTCATTTCAGGTGCTTTAAATTATACACATCTACAGCAGGGAGAAAATGTTAACAAAGAGACAAAGTCTGTGTTATGTGTTTAGGGACAATAAATTATGTTTACATGACATATTTCTCTCAATTTCCTGTATTTAAGAGACCACATACCTAGGTGGCTGGTGACGAATAGAAGGATGTTGTCATAGTAGCAGAATACAATAAACCTGTGATTTGCCACTCCTGACAGTAGCACACTGAAAAAAAGATGCATTTATACTAAACCATATAAACCATTTTCTGTCATAAAGCCCATCACATAAACAAAGCTAGTCAGGAGCAGTCTACTAACCACTGCTGACATACAGAACATTGTTGAGAATGTGCCTTTACAGCCAACTCCTGGCTGCATCCTTACAGCAGCATATTGCTGCCACGCTGACTGACGTGTTGTGGATTTCTTCTCGTTTGTCTGAGCGCTTTTGTGTATTTGTTGCTGGTGATTGTCAGTCCCTGGGCTATAACCTGGTCAGTGCAGTGATGGAGAAGCACAGAAGTGATACGCTGTCACAACGACAATGTCTGATAACAGGATAACAGAATAAAATGTCAATGAAACAAGCAGTGAAAAATACTGTCAGTATTTTGTATCTTGTTGCTGTACATCACACACTCTTCCTCTTCAGAAACTCAGGATGATTTAGACTTTGAGAACAAGGTGTAAAAAAGCTGCCTATTTTATACCTCCACAAACCAGCTGTTTGTGCTCATTTTGAGTCAGAGGAGGGATTTTAGACTTTGCTAAACAACCCACTAAGCAACTTCCTGTGAAGCATATTGATGCTTTTATTTTGGAACTAAACTGAATAAAACATTTTAAACCTCAAACAGACAACTGCAGACTCTAAGAAGATGTGCTGTAATGTCAGAGATATTTACTACGGTGAGAAGGTCCCCTCAGAAAAAAATAGACCCTATAGTTCAGCTGCTTTGAATCACTATCACTTGGTAATAGATCTCTGTCATCTCAGAACTTGAAATAATAACATTTAACAAAAAGCCTTTACAATGTCTGCCCAAACAAAAGCAGGGCGGATACTTCTCTGTACACTGCATGCAGTAAATCACCAGAAGCATGGATTAAATGTTTCCACACTAGATGGCAGTGCTGTCTCCATTCTGTCACTGTTTTGTAGGATTTCCTCTTTTTGTTGCAGTGGACAAATGTAAGATTCTTGAGTGATCAGTGACGCATATTCTACTGTGCTCTTCTAGTGCATTAAGTTGGAATAAAGAGTGGTAAACAACTGCTATATGAACCTGAAAGTCCTGTTAAGCATTAAAGTGAAAATCCACTTTTTCTCCACTGTGCTGAATAAAAACTGCATAAAAGCGCTCTTTGACTTCAGAGGCACTTTCAAGTGTTTTCTTTCAAGACACCTGAAATAAATGACAAAAATATTAAATTAATAAAACACATTTAAGTTAGGCTTTGTATTTTAAAGAGTGAAGTTTCGAAAGCTAAATTTTATTTACGTGGTCAATAGACAGTATACTTTCATGGTCGTATGGTATTTGTTATGATGTGACTACAGCTAGAGGATCCAATGCCAGAGCCTTCCAGTGGGTCCTTTATGCCATGTCAGGAAGCTTTATGATGAGGTTGGAGTTTAAATTGTAAATCAAAGTATTTTTCCCACTCTCACTGCTTCTTCCATCCTACTGTCATATGCATAGTTTTCATCCACCCCCCTTTTTATATCCACACATTTGGCAGGAAACCACTGCAATGTGTGAAGGGACAGGTTGATCACAGGGCTGACACCTAATAGTCAATCATTGCTGACATTCGTGAATAGGGACAATTTACCGCCCCCATTTCATCTGAGCTGCACGTCTTGAGACTGTGGGAGAAAACTGGAGCACACAGAGGAAACAAACACAGACTCAGGGGCAAACTTCACAGAGTCAACCCTAAAATAGACATAGCTATTGACATATGTGACAGATTGATGTTCTCCACGGTCCCTTTCCAACTCACTCCTATGATATACAGTCTTATGCAACTGCAGGAATTTATGAGGAAAGATGTGTGCTAATGCATGTGGAACTAAAGTAGCCTATTGAGTTATTTATGGTTCACTTCATCGGGTTAAGATCATGGTCAGGGTTTAAGTGACTGGTATCACTGGTAAGTATCACTGGTGGAAGAAGTCTCCAGATTATTTACTACAACAAAGTGATGAGCGAAGTAAAATAATCCACTTTATTACTGTAAATTAGATTATGGATGCGTCAGTGTGTAACATCTAGCATTTTTAGCTGGTTGAGTTATAAATGTGTTAGGCAGAGTCACTTTGATAATCCACCTCTCTCCTATCCACTTGTACGCATGTGTTGCAATCATCAGTGGAGTAAAGTCAGGTAAGTCAAGTAAAGGTCAGTAAAGGTTAAAGTCAATAATTTTTATTTATTTATTTTTTACTTCTTAGAGCAACAGAGATTAAACAATGAAAGGTTTTTTGACTTAAAGTAAAAATTACATTAAAGCTTTTCAATATAAATGTGATATCCAGAGTATCTGACAAAAGTTAATTGTGGGTTGGGACTTCAGTTTTGCTGAAGGGGCTTATTTTTCCCTCAGGAAATACATTACATCTGGAATAATAAAGTTAGCACAAAGTGTTAATTATTTTCATAAACTGTCAGGGTTGATGTAAATATATGATGTTTATAAGCAAACCTGCTACCCCACCATCAACTCAGTGTTTATCTAACTGGGATATTTAAGCAGTCCCTGTTGTTAGCACAGTGTGAAATGAGGTTGGACCACTCACATGACAAGTGTACTGACCTTTGAATAACAGTACTGACCTTTTCAAGTTCAGTCTGGCTTTCAGAAATGAGTTCAAACATGGCTATCGCCTCCTTGTCACCTGAAGTCAAAATGTGGCTATAATACAGACCACAGCATCATATTTACCTCCACAAGCTTTTAAGATAGAGTGACGAAACTTCTGCAAAGTTACTGTGAAGTAATTTTAATTACAAATTGACAGCCACAAAATGTGAGTCATAAAAAAAGACATGTAACGCCCATCCAATGTGCGAAAAGCTGAAATAAGACAAGGTAATCTGGTGAAGTCAAGAGTACCCAGAAAAGAGAAGTCAGTGTGCCAGATGGCATCAGAGCTCTATTAAAATAAATGTTCAGTTATATGAGTACAAGCATTAAGCAGATCTTACATGGCATTAGCTCCTTCTCACAAGCAGACACTTTGAAGTATTTTCTAATTATTTTTCAG